>WUQG02421318.1:0-15161 GCA_011317285.2 Androctonus mauritanicus | reverse complement strand
GGCTTCTTTAAATACAGAGAAAGAGAATGAAACATTTATATGTGATTTTTGTTACTAAAATAAGAATTTTTTATTTTTGTAAATAAAAATTTTGAAAATGTGGATTGTTACATATATTCAAGTGGGTACTCGGTTTTATCAAATCCATGGGGTAAAACCGGGTATTTGCATTTCTTTTAGAAAATCCCTCTACCAAATGAACAAACACATTTTTGACATGAGAACTCATAGTTCCTGATGGGTAACACCTATTGAAGCCTAATAACATAATTTTGAAAATTTTTCTGTTCAAATTCAAAAAATATGTGAATTCAAAGTTGAGCTATCCGATTTTTCCCCAATTTCCCATATTGAAATAACTTTTATATTGAATATTGTAATATATTTTACAAATAGACAAATTAAAAATTTCTTATTTCACAGATTTTTATGAAAAGTTCTAAATTTATTTTTATAAAAAGTTCTGTTATTCAGAAATTTGTATAAAAATATTACAGTATATTACGATAACACTAAAATTAATTTTCTTATATATGAATTATAGTATAATCGCCGCCATTTTGAAATACTGCCATAATATGTTAACTAACTTTGTAATTTGACATAATTTTGATTGCTAGAACATTTTGCTATCATATTATTTAAAATTATTGAAGCGTTTTTGAAATTTCGTGAAATATGAAAATGAAATTTTAGGCTCTTAAATACGAATGTTCGTAACTAAAAGACAGCCTGTATATGAAAATATAGAAATTTTATGCAAATGAAAAATTGAATATCATAATTACTTACATTAAGTTTAAATAGATATGCTTAAATGAAATTTAAACTATCAACATGAGAATAAATAACAGCTGAAATAATATTTAGTGATTAATTTTCTTATATATGAATTATAGGAATCAGATATCACATATCTAAATTGAAAATTTTCTGTAGTCACTATAAAATTTTTCATTTATTGCCTTCTATTTGAAATTTTCAGAACTCTGTATGCTCACAAAATATAGAAGATTGGTTATATAAAATGTAAAAGCTTCCAAAGTCACTAATTTGTTAAAAACATGATCATGTTTTTAACAAATTGTATGGACTTACAGGCTCAGTTTCAAATCTTGAAATTTTTTCTGGTATTTTTATTAACATAAATAATAGAAATATATTTAATAATTGTTTTATGCTATATTTTAAACATGTGTTGATAAAATGGAAAGATGAATATAGAACAGTGTTCTGCAACTTTTTAGTATTGCTGTGTCGAAATAGTGTTGCAAAGCAACTCAGCGTGCTAACCTTAAGTCCACCATATTTTTATATACAACAACCATTGAAACAAAATAATTTGATCTTGTATTGACATGTTTGTCATATTAATACAAGATCAAATTAATTTGTTTGATTAGCAGACTAACCAGACTAACAGGTGATATATTAAATAACTATTCTATTCTTTGTAGATTATTCAATACTTTTATATAAATAGGAAGTCAAATACAAATATTACGTTTTGCATAATTTAAGTTCTGTACACATTATTTTGAAATTTTATTATAAATTTACTATAAGTATATTTTGTTAGGACAAAGTCCAATAATTTTAAGACAAAAACAATTAAATAATTCAAACATAAAACACAATATTAAAACTTTGTTTCATATTTGTTTACTTTCTCAATATTTTATGCAAGGAAAATATACTAGAACTACTTTTCGTAACGAAGAGCTATTTTTCATATCTTTGAACGCTTGCCTTAGACTTACTTGTCTTTGATCCAGATATTCTTCATTGATATTAAGTATAAATATCGATATTAATTATAAATTTCCATTTCAATTAATAAAAAATTAGCATAATATGTAATTCTGATTTCATATTGGTTTACATGCTCAAATTCTTTCGCGTACTAGTTTCGTCCCGGAAGACTATTTTTTTTTTTTTGTCTTTGACTTCAATATATGACTTCAATATTCTTGAAGTGAATCTGAAGTATAGTTTGCATCAGATTGGCATTTTTACCTTCAATGTCTAGCAACTTTTATTATAAAAGGATTAAAACAGGAATAGCTATAAAATAATTATATGTTTCTATTTAATTAAAAATTCATTTTTTATGAGTTGATATATTTCAATTCATTCAGTGCCATTGAAAACTGTTCCACATGCCACGTTTGGCATTCGCGCCATACCTTGCCGACCCCTCTAATAGAGCATTGATAAATCAAAAATTGATGTATTGAGTTTTTTCAATGTAAGTCAAAATTGCAGAAGTTTCTTTAAATTTAATTTATGAAATTTATAAGCAATTAGAATAATTTTTATTGATAAGAAACAAAAATAGAGATTTCATAAATACAGTATGTTATGAAATTAAAATAGCAAAGTACAGAGATCATTATTTATTGATCTCTGTACTTTTCTATTTGCAAAGTACAGACTGTGCTATTTGCAAAGTTCTTTATTCATCATTATATACTGAGCATAAATGCCCAATATTTAATGATGAATAAAGAAACAAAATCAATAAATAATGAATTTTTCTTTCAGAACAAACAAAAATATTATTAATAAAATTATATAAGAGACCAACATATATTGATTATTTTATATAACAATTAATTTTAAAACATCAAGGGAAAAATTCTTTAGAAGATGCATTTCAAATAGTAAGAGATATCTCCATAATAGATTAAGAAGAAAATTATCCATTAAGTAGTTTTATAGTGAAAAATATATTGTTTTCATTATAGCATATATAAGCATTAATAAAAATTTTTTAAACGATTGGTGATTTTGAAGAAAATCTGATTTGGAAAAAATTAAGCAGAATTATTTAAATATAATTTATTATATTAGATGAAATGATTATTTAAAAATAATATAAGAGTGCATTTTTATCAAAATAGCTGTTGCCTATGTCAGATATTACACACTATAACAATTCATGATATTAATACATATTGAAGGATATGTTCAGAAAAGTTTTATTCAGAGTGTATATAAAATATTTATGATAAAATTATAATAGAATGTAATCTATTTGTTAATGAGTATCTATTTATATTCATGATCAAAAAGATATTAATTTTAAGATGATGGCTCTCATATATCCGATCTATCACGTCTTCCAGAATATCTGGTTCTATCATGATATGAATTTTATTGTTATGGAAGATACAAAAAGACAGGAAATTATATACTTGAATCTGATTTTATGATAGATTTTATTGTCTCTTATTTCATATCTGCCATATAAGATCATCTTTTTAAAGATGTTCTTAATAACCTTACTTTGTTTCTATCCGCAAATAGCAATAAATTGCCTGAAATCCATAGAACACAATTGAAGATCAAAATATCTTCAAAAATCTCACTGCTTTAAAGGATATTAATAGTTATATTTATTTGGATTTAATTTCATATCTTTAAAATTAAACTGCAACTTTTAAAACTGCAATTTATGAAATTTGAAATTTATTATGAAATTTATGACTTAATGAAATTTGATTCAAATGATAATAGTTTTTTAAAAAATATATGAATAATCTGAACATAATAAGAATTCTTCTTTAAGTATAAGTATATCAAAAGAATTGCATGTTATTAAAGAAAATTCAAGCAGTGAAGAAATTAGAAAAAAATACTTTCAATAATTTTTCTAGTTATTTGAAAAATTCAGTTATAAGATAGGATGTTTTGAAAGAAGTAACATCAATTAGTAGAAATTGTATTTAATAAAGTAAACAATTTTAGGACAAAAATGTTATCATTGACTATAAAAATCTTATCAGTGTTTTAACATCAATACAGTTTTATAAGAAGAATAATACTGAAATAAGGAATTTCGAAATCATAAAATTTCTATTTTCTGCAAGTTTTTGAAATGGAAAAGTTTCTGAAAATTTTAGATCTAAAATTAATTCAAATAAATCAAAAATATACAAATTTGATGGATGAATGTTAGCTAATAGAAATCTAAGATTATTTTTCTTCTCTTTTTTCTTTCTCCATTATTTTATTTTCAATATTTGACATTTTTTCATTGCTTTGCATTTAAAATTATCTATATTTTAACATAAAATATCATTTTTACAATGAAAAACACTAATATTTTAGAACAGCTAGTTCTTAATAATTGCTTAAATTTTCTAACCGTGCTTGAAATGAGTTTAATCCTTGTTTTTTAAACAAATATCTAGAAATATCTTTCATATATTTTACATGAAAAACCTTTAATATAACAAAACTTAAGTATATTTGATATATTTTTCAGATCTAAAAGTTTTATAAAGATAAATTTAACATTTAACTTATAATGATATCTTATATAATTTCAATTTATATTGACCTATAAATAAGATACTATAATTCACTTTAACTTATTTTTAGCATATCTGAACTCTCATCAAAAATTTTTAACTATTCTAGTCTTGGTTAATTTAAAATTGTTAAAATATATGTCAAGTTTGTGTTAAATATGTAGTATTAATATTAGGAAGTATTAGTCTATAATTAATTTTTAAAAAAAAACTTTTTGACATTAATATCTTCCAACTGATGAATATGCTATATGGTTAAATTACAACAATTAAATCGTTAATACACATATTTTTTTAGAATTTTTAAAATTCTGAACCTGTGGATAACGTAAAATGCTTTACAAAAATGTTTCAAATCATTCTGCTAAATATATGCTAAACCAGGGGTTCTTAACCGGGGCTCTCCATATCCTTTGAGGTATGGGAACCAAATACTGGGGGTATGGGACTCGATCTCTAGGTGCTTATATTTATTTTATTTAATGTATTAATTTATACTTGGGTAGTACGTGAATGGAACGCGATATAATCCTCTTAAGGAGATATGAGACTATATTGGACAATTCATTGGGGGTATGAAATCATCAAAAGGTTAAGAACCCCTGTGCTAAACAAATAAGCAGTTTATAATGATTTCTTCGAATTTTTACTTTCGAATGATATTTTTAAATTTGACTAATTTAATTAAGTTGTTTGTTAAATTATGAACATCAGATATATATCTTAATTCATTGATATTAACCGTAGTATTTGGCGATTTAATGCTTTTTTTTCCCATAACAAGAATGAAGAAATCATTTTCAAGAATATTAGTCCATAAAAGCACGTGTGGAAATAATTAATAAAATTGTTTATTCAGTTAGAATGAATATTGGCTTAATTATCTCAACACACGATTATCGTGCTTTTGACATTGAGGATAAAGATAAATAAGAGTATCTCTGCTAAAATTCAACAGTATAATATTTATATTTATCATTTAGAACAGAAAAAATATAAGAAATACTTCGAATCTTTAAAACAAATTCTTCTAAATTTCTCAACAAAACTTATAATAAAATATTATTTTTTTAACTTTAATCCCATCTCTTAGATTCTTATTATCATATTAAATTGTTATACTCACTGAAACGTGTTTCAGTCATTCATCCTTCAGCTTATTGGTTGAAGAATTCGTTTCTTTGCTTGGTTGATTTAGTTGATTTGTCCTTCCAAATTTACAAAGATATAGGAAATAGAATGTTTTATTTAAAAAATTTTAATAAACATTTAAATTATAAATGAACAGGGATTATTATCAGAACAATTCTCGTATATACTGTATGAGGTAGCCATTTCACAGCTCACCAAAGACGAATAAAATCTCATTTGTTGGAGAAAAACCTAAAACATATTTTTACTATTTAATAAACAGTTAACAGAAATTTAAAGGAATATAAACCATATTATTGATCACAGTTACATTCATTCCAACTTGGTTACAATCTCATACTTTAAGTAATTGTTAATAGTCTTTAAAGTTTACATAATAGAATATAATTTTTAATAATGGCTTCCAGTTATATTCCTAACAGATATTTTTTATGTATTCGAAATTATTTTACCGGTTTAAATGACATTTTCTCTTTATTCTTAATAATTTTATGTAAGCAGTTCAATATTCTTTAAAGAAGTGATAAATATTTGATTTTTCCAATTTTAAATCTTACAGAAAATTTAATTTATCTTTCAGATATTCTTAAATAAAATTAATTAACGTTGATAAGATATCTGGAGAATTTATCAGAACATTTATGTAATATTCATGCTAACTTTATTTTTAAATCATCAAAAGTTTCAGAAATGCAAACAGAATAAATATTTAGAAGAATGAATTTTATTAATGTACAGCAGAATAGGCTTTGAGTGCAGAACAAGATTCTTAATTGTAATTCTATATAATCACAGAATTAAAAAAGAATAATAAATTATATATAATGTTTCCTGAAGTTTCAATTAATATAAATTATATTTAATATATGAATACAGAAAATTTTCTAATTTGATTCATCATTGTAATTTTCAAATACAGTACTATCTTATCTCTTATCTGCCCCTATGAGATCGGATTCAGACCTTAAACCGGATAAACGAATGTCAGATTAATCTGAAAAAGATTTATGAAACCAAACCAGTAACCTTCATTTGTCTTTTCGATTTAAATTCATATTTTTGAAGCAAAATTTTGCCATTATTCATAGAATTATATCAATGGCAGATGGATTATCTTTTTGTTCGATATATCTTATCGCAGATTTAAATGCTTTTATCCCTTCCGAATGACTTATTCATTTTTCTCTACACTCATAGCTCGACGAAAATGTAGCCAGTTAAAGAGAGACAGGATAAGAGAGAATCTACTGTACTCTATATGAAATATAGACAATGGCAAGCGTTAAGATAATATTAGATAAGTGTGAGTGGTGAAGAAATTAAATAGAAGATCTGTTATGCAATTTAAAAAAAATGGTTATAGGTCTATTGGTTTCTAATATTATTTTTGCTATCTGACAGTGAGTGTAAAATTTTTATGATAAATTTTCTGAAAAATATACTTTAAATTAATCTATAATTATAAAATTAAATTTTTTATATCTCATTTAAGATTTTTGATTACTTTTATTATTGGTGAAGTTTTGAAAAACTCGAAATTTTCAAAATTTTTCCAGATATTTAAATTTATTCTACTTTACAGAAATACTTATTTTTCGAAAAACATATTGTGCAATGATGAATTGCTAATGTTATACCTAAGCAATATTTGTTTCATATTTTGTTTTAAAAATAAAATATATAATTAGTGATATTTATCTAATATTTAACATATTTTGAATAAATAAGTGTTAAAACTATAAAAATTCTGATTTTATTTCTTATTAAGTAATCTACTGTATTGACTTTGGCATGGCATAATAGTCGGCTGGATAGCCATGTGAAAGCTTGCTTGCTTTCGTTATGAAGGCTCTGAGCTCAATTCCTGACCACATACTAAAAGAATTTTTCAAGAGGGTTCCAAATTGTTGAAAGCTATTCATCTGACAGTCGATCCTATCTTCTGTTGTGGAAGGTTCATGGTGAGTATTGTCCTGCCGCATATCCAATATGAAAGGAAATGGCGTAAAACTCCATAGAAAAGGCATTTCATTATCTTTTTTGTTGAGATTTACCGTTTTAATATTGGTACTGATTTAATATGTTAATTTTTAGTACGTAAATAAACTTTTAACAAACCGGTATTTAAGAAATAAATAATATAAGGAAGAAAATTTCATGATATATGCAACATATTGATTATTCGTTATTTTAAATATTTGTGTAAAATTTGTTATATGATAATTTTAGTAAATAACTGATTTATACTGATTGAATAGGATAAAAAAAAAAAAAAACATTTTTTCACATTATAATAAAACTTCCTGTCAGATAAAAATCCGATAAATAATATCTTAAAATATGGAATCACTTAACTCAGTGGTTTCCAAACTTTCTGTGTCTGTGCCCCCTTTTCTCATAAAAATTTGATAAGCCCCCTCATTTTCACAACAGTCTAATTTTATAAATACTTTCTACTTACAGTTTAATACTATAAAACAATACACCATATCTGTATGAATAAAATTCTTATACATAAAAATATATATATATTTAATATAGTGTAATAATTCTTAATAGAATTAAACAAATCTTACAAAAAAAAAAAAAAAACGAAAAATAGAACATATTTTAATGCAACGTAATATTTAATGTAATGAGTGGGCTTGTTTTTCAGTTGGAAATTCTTTGAAATCAGAGTGTCATAGAAGATATCGCAATTCTTTTTTAATCACTAAATGAGATCGATATTTTGTTTTTAAAACAGTTAAGTTTTTAAGCAGAAAGTTTTTTGTACATGAATATTTGTACTGTATTTATAACTCTTTTGCTGATTCATTTTTTATATCAATTTGAAATGCTCGCCACAGTTTGGAAAACACTGACTTAACTTATTATTATATGTTATTAATATTCCAAAAGAAATGACTTCATTATTCAGTTAATGACTTATGTGAGACCTGCGGATGATATGAACAGACTTATAGCCTTCCTGCGGTTGTGGAGTGAGCAAGGATAAGTAATGAGACAGCGACCAAATGATACAGAGATTACGTTTGAAAAACAACAAACAACTTCCTTTATTATAGAGGAGAGAGTTTACAAACGCTTCTGACGATGTCGGAAGGAAGGATAGATACCTGGGTTAACAAGATTATATGTTTAGTTTTTCTTCTGTGGAGATTCGTACTCTTCTCCGGTTCGATCTCTCCTTGGATTGGCTCAGTTCCTTCTTCGGCCTTGTGAAGATAAAGTTCGGCGTAGCTCAGTTCTTTGTTTATACGTACAAGACGAATTTAGGACTTTCTCTTCTTAAATCTGTGGGCCCAACTGCGTAGAAAACACTTTATCTGATCATAAATATATATATATATTAATTCTTTTTTCTAAGAAAAGTAACAAACTTTTTCATTTATTCTTATGGTTTAACAAAAGCGATCACGTTATCTTATTGTTTTGTAAAGGGCTATCATTGTTTGATGAAATCGAACCCTCTATATCTTAAACATCTCCAATTTTCTTATCAGAATTTTAATTTAGTCTTATTTTATATTATTATTTTTTTTAAATTCTAAAATTATAATGATTAAAATAATTTAAGAATTCGCTGGTCTCCACACTTATTTATTTATTTTAGTTCTAGTTAGACTATAAGACTAATATAATGTTAAAATTTCGATTTATAAATCTTATAGTTAAGCAAGTTAATCGATTTTCTTTCCATGGAAGTTTGTTTGATATTAAAAAATGGCAAATTCTAATGAATATTTTAAAATGTTTCAAATTCCAATATTTAAGCAACAAAAATGCAATCAAACGAGATTTAATATAAAGATATCTAAACATTGGCTGAAATTTAATTAGCTCTGTTGTTTGTTTGTCATATCAGCTATCTCATTACTAAATTAAATATTCTTTGTACTAAATTAACTAGTTTTCTTATGTTCAGTTTTATCATATACTTATTAAGATATTTATTTATCTTTATTTTCTAAATTATTTATATTCTTTTGTTTACCAGTAACATTTCGTAAAAATGTTTCTCTTCAGATGCCTTAGAGATTCTATATAAACAAAGTTTATAATAATTAAATTATTAAGTTAATATATTTAAGTTAACATATTACTTTGTTCTTACATGTTTGGACAAAAATTAATTTATAATTCTATTTTTGAACTTTTTCATATCAGTTGAATTATAAAAATGTTTCGATTTTTTTTGTTTAAAGAATAAAGAAAATTATATGACTATATTCTTTGAAAGTATTGATATATTAATTTTGCTGTGATATTTAATGACTTTTTCAATTTCCAATCCTCTTATTGACAAACTTTTTCAGAAATATAATCCATAGCCAGTAATATTCTGTTTTGCCCAGGAATTTCTAGAACATCATTTGTTAGGCGATATTAGTTTCTGCTTTATGAGACTTTTTGATAGCCATAAATAGAATTCTGTCTGTAAGTAAAGCTGGAAAAAAATCAAAACTTTTGAGAACGACGATGTTATCATAGGGTGTCATACATTGAAACTATTGTGAGGTCACAAATTAGTAACTTTTGTGACATCATTCATTGTTATTTCATACATCATAACTTTTGTGATGTCACTCATTTCTATGACTTAGTGATGTGACATATTGGTGATGTTCTGAGATGTCATTCGTTACATCGCAATGATGTCATGTTTGTGAGATTATGACTCCATTCCAACGTCAACAACAGTCTGAAGGTTTTAAATACCTATTTTAAATTACAATAGCAAAATTCTCCATCCCTTGAGGGATTTTGACTCAGATATCTCTGATCCCGACTTTCCCTAACTCTATAATAACCTAGGTGTTATCTCGGGATCAGGGAAAGTCGCCAAGCAAAATTTGGTCCTAATTGACCAAACGGTGTGGGACTCTGTGTGGGACAGACAAAGATTGCATTTTATTTATATAGATTAATTTAGTGATATATTTTCAGAAATCTCTTCACTGATGTTAGCAAAGTTAAAGTAGACATTGTTTATTAACTACATCTTTTAAATAAGTCATTGCATCTTGCAGTTTATGATAGGTTTTTTTTCGATCGGTTATATTATGTTTAGTTTTACTTTCAGAACAGACTTGCAGTTATAACATACTTTTGAAGATAGGAGACTAGCCTCAGGTTTATAACTAACTTTAAGTGTTTTTGTTTGAAGTTCATGTTTGCTTCATAGGAACTCAGAAGATTGTTTTTGTTAAAAGTTAAACTTCAGATATAGGTTTTTGACTTGATATTCGATCTCTTTTTTATCTTGTTTTAGCTCTTAAGGCCACCCATTCACTAACGTTTTATATACGTTTTGAATATCAAGTTAAAAATTAATAGCACCGATTGAAAAACACACTTAAAATCAAGATTTGATTCAATATTCATTCATAAATGCTGTATTTGAGTAAATCAAAATTACTATATTTAAATCCTTAAAAAAATAAAACAAATTTTAATATTTAATATAATAAAATGGAAAAAAATTAGTCCAAATTAATAACTAATAAAAATACTGAATGCAAATAATTCGTAAGATGATCAAGAGTAATTAGGAATCAAATCACATGGAAATACTTTTTAAATTTTTATCTTCAAAATTAAATATTGCATTTTTTATGGCATATAATTAATTAAAATTAAAGTAGTGCTTTCCAAACTTAATATTGCATATACTAATGTTTAATGCAATATATGAATGGCAAAGTTTTGATTACATACAGAAGATATCAGAATGAATAAGATAAATTTTCCGCCATTTTTTTAATTTATACAGCTTATAAAATTTGATTACATTTAAACTAAGCTGCAGATTATCTTTCATTTATTGTATATATATCTTTTAAAATAATAAATTATATAAATAAATATTGATATAAGATTATTTTAGTGTATTGTTCATTAAAATATTGAAAAAACTATACAATTTTAATAAATTATTATTTTTAATATCAAATGTTTATGAATTATTAAAATTTTATATTAAATATTGTGATTTATCAAAATTATATCCTATTTTAATAAATTTAAATTTATTTGCTATTATTTCTATAATTTTGGTAACGAAAATGCGATTATGTAAATCAGAATCATCCTTTATTCATTAAATATGATATAATCTCTATAGATGCTTATACTGTATATACATATTATATTATTTATATATATATAACTGTATATAATCGTGATATAAGATTGCCACTAATGCAGTATCTGCACAACTGTGCAAATTATTAATAATAATGGAGCATTATACCTCGTCCATTGAAGATTACCTAAATATAAAGTCATTACATATCGTGCAACGAGCAAAGATTATTAAATGATAAACTTTATATGTAACCTTATGCAAATAAATCTTGATTTTATGGGTTATTCTATGCATTTACTATCCATATTTATAATTATTCATTATATATTCAAAAGAAACATAAAATTATAAAAAATTAAATTTAATATATATCAAAATTTCTTTTACTAAATGTATTATTAATTTTTTTCTATAAAATATTTATATTCATAAGAGATAAATCATTATAAGAATATTGAAGTGATATAATATTGTAATTATTGGTTTAATTATTTTTCTTTTTTATTTATCTGGTTGGTTTAAGTGCATGATATATATTATAAACAGTATATTTTGATGATAATGCGTCACACTAATAAATGATACACTGTATAAAAATACCATTCTACTTGATAAGAATCTTTTAATTTTCGAGAATTATTATTTAATTATATAATTAAGTTTTAATTAAGTGAAATTAATTAAAACTTAAGCATGAACTAGATGTAACTGATAACCGGGGGTTAACTTATCATTCAGTACATTTTAATTCTAATTTAGAGAACTGCCTAACAAAATGGTATACGAGAATTTTCTAATAAAAATCAAGCAATAGCTATTGAAATCGCATAAGAACAAATCAAAATATTATGAGAAAACTACGTACGATAATGAGAAAGGTTATATAAGCATAAATAAATTTTAAAATAATGTTTTAATCTACGAATAATAACAGCAGTTATCAGTAGTTCCAATTTGTTATAATAGTTCTTCATATATTTCCAATATTTGAAAAAGATTTCAAACTGCGGATAAATTTTTAAAAAATGATATATATATACGTTAACAATCTCAATTTATGTCAAAAAAGAGAAAACAAAAAAGTATTTGTTAATAAAAAATATATATATATATATATGTATATTTGTGAAAAAATGTCTCAAAAGTGCATTAATATAATAATAGTAATAAAATAAATCTTGAATGGCAGAAAGCTTGAGAACCTTACAAGTTAGTACGCACTATATTATCATATATAACATAGATTTTTCTTCGCTGTTTATAAACATATTAAGAAATTATAACACATAATCGAATAAGGTTCCTGTTAAAAAATAATAACGCATAATTGAATAACATCCAAACATTGGCATTCTTTTATTATTTATGCAATACTCTAATAATAGGGACGAGAGAAATGTAAGGCATATTATTTATTAATTTTAATGATTTGTTTACAAAATTTGTGCTTCTAAATGAATATTTGTTACTTTTGTCCATAATAGAAGAAAACCGATTATTTTTATTGAATTATAAGAATATTATTTTGATGCGTTTATCGCATGAATCCTATCACATGAATATATTCTCGATGCAAAAGATTAATTAATAAATGAATTTGAATTAGTGATTACTACAAGAATATATTAAAATGTAATTCAACATGGATAAATGTTGAATCTTCAAATTTTCCAATACAATAGTTGTAATGATATGCTATATTTAGCTGTAATGAAGCGTATAAACGAGAAAACAATTTTAATATCTGATTATCAATGTTATTCGGATCATGAAAATCGAAATTTATATAATTCTCTGATTTTATAACACGTTTTTAAATAAACTAATTTCATGTTTTTTATTAAAAATGACATTATTAAACTTTATTATTATGCATGTTATGATCTACATTTAATTCTTTTCTTCTAACTGTTAAAAATAATATTGCATTATGGAATTAAAATTGAAGCTTTATATTTAACCGAAATATTTTTTAAAAATTATAGAAATCGTATTAAGTCATTTTTCAGACTTTAATTTTACAAAGATGTTTGATTTTATATGGTTAATCCTTCCAGAAAATTAAGCAGATATAAATTTATTTTCAGATATCTTATTATTATTAACTTAAAACGTTTAACTACGAGTGTTATGGATTGTTTAATAAAAAATATTATGAATTTTCTAAAAAATATAATTTGAAACATGTTCTTGAAATTTTCGGAGAGTAACCTAATCTTCATTCATTTCATGGAATTTCAAACTGTCCTATTATGTTCTAATCTTTCAAGAAACGACATTTATTTGTTTGAAAATTTTGATTAGTATAATTCAGAATAAATCCTGTTGTTTTGGATTTCGTAAATAATTTTGTTTTGTATAATTTTATATAATAAACATGAATTGCTGAAGTTGTATCGGTTTGATTGATTGCAAAATCTGATTAAATCTGCTTTACCGAATTAACTATGAAATTATTAATATAGCTTAGCTGGATTAAGATTTTTTTGATTAAATTTTTTATAATTAAAACTAAAAATTTTAAATAAGATTGAATGTAATCTAATATTAAGTGATTGCCCAGATATAAATTTTTAAAAATTTAAAAAAGATTTACACTATTTTTTATGTCATTCTAGAGATTGATTTTTATCGACGGTTCTTTCACTAAAACTGCAAATTTTTATAATTTTTTTTTTTTGAAAATTTCCGACAAATTAAATATATATTAGCTCGACATTTTCAAACAACAGTACTGCATTATTATTAAAAGAAACTGAGAATTCTTAGCTTTAAGAAAATCCTATCTCTCTTGTGTTGATTGACAGAAAAAATCCTCCGATATGACAAAGGACGTTACATTTTTGAAGTGAAAAACTTAATGTCTTATAACCAATCAATCATACAAGTCACATAGCAGAAAAAAAACGTAAATAATAAGACATATTCCTAGTTTAACGATTAATAATATTTAATTGTTTAATGTCGGCATTTAAATGGTTTCCCATGATATGATGATTGTAATGGTGATGATGGCATCGACTTTTAATGCAGCTGGGATTATTCTCATATTTTTATATTATTTATCCTATTACTGTAGGCTCGATTTTCTTGATAAGTTTAAAGCTAACGACTTTTTCATGTTTTTAATATATATTTTCATTTAAAGTTAACTTATCGTTATGGCTAATATAAAAGTCAATTTAATAATCCATTAAATTACCTGTAAAAATTTGCTAAATGCACTTACAGGATATGAACGTTTAGAAATTTTTTTTTTTTGGTTTTTAAAAATGATATTTACTCTGTTCTATATTACGAATATTTCATTTTGTTAATGTAAGCGTTAGAATTGTTTTTTCTTTTTTAATCGTTTGACGAGTTTCTACAACTTTTCTAATTTTAGTAAAAAATTAATAACTTTCGCATTTAATAAATAATTACATAAATAATATCAAATTAAATGCTATGATTAAATTCACTGTCGTGAATTTATTGAAGTTTGCAACTGGTGCTTAGCAGTTTGCAGTGATTTGTTTTGGATACTTAAGCTTGGATTCCACATCACCAGAAACAGCAGACAGACAACAGAAACAGAACAATCTGCTGTTGTCTGTCTTCTG
>WUQG02421307.1:0-15162 GCA_011317285.2 Androctonus mauritanicus | reverse complement strand
TTTGTGATGCTTTCCTGTATCCCATCTTTTCTTCTAACGCACTTTCCACGGACTGACTCATTGCATTCTCTATCCAATTTTGTCTATCTGTTTTGCGAATATATTTTCAAACTATGGTCTACAAGGAAAACCCAAAAATATCAGTATTGCTGTTATTTTGAATCATATTCATTGCAACGTATTTTAGCTTTCGATAAATCCAATCATGCTTAGACTTCCAAGGCGTGGGGCAAGATGAATACTTCCCCATCTTACCCCCACTACCGCCTGTCGACATATCCACTCCACGTGTAAATGAGCCACTGAGAAATTTGATAAGGATCAAGAAACATTACTAATATACATCATTATTCATAGAAAGAATATTATTAAAGAAATTTAAAATATACCACCCTTGCAATACACTCCAATTTCTTCTAAAATAAGATCAAGTCATTCAAACAACAAATTTTCTTATTTTGTTAATTACTGACGAAACAGAATAATTAAAATTTTCATTAATATAATTAAATATATTAACATGATTTAATATATTAGTATATAATTTAATACATTTAATAATGTTAATATATTTAATTATATTAATGAAAATTATAATTATTCTGTTTCATCAGTAATGAACAAAATAAGAACATTTGTACATTATTCATCTGTTTCGCATTTTCTGTTGTTGATGTGATGATAATAATAATAGCAAAGTAAGAAAGTTTCTCAGCAATGACGCAGTTGGTTAACACACAATTAAACATCACAAGTAGATGTCTTGACTCATGTCCGACATAACACTGCTCCGGAGTTATTCCGTCCTCACATTGATAAACAACATAATAATAATAATAATAATAATAACAATAATAATAATGTTTATGACAAAACAATCTTAACAGACAAAGCTGTACATCACAACAGAGCAGACATCATTTCATAGACAAAGAAAACAAAGTTATCTACGTTACAGACATATCAATACCCGACACACACAACATCCAGGATGCATTCACCCAAAACATTGGCAAATACGCAGAACTCTCACAAGAAATTAAGAGTCTTTGTGGAATGCAAATGGTAGTCACAGTACTCATCATTCTATCCGCAACAAATAATTCATCACACTCTACACAAAAGACTAAAAACACTAGATCTACATCCCAATACATACATAACACTACAAAAGGCATTACTACTCAATACATGCTGCATAGTAAGAAAATTTCTCAGCACTGACACAGACAGTTAGTTAACACACAACTAAACATCACAAGTAGACTAGCTATGTCTTGATTCTTGTCCGACATAGCACTTAGCTCCGGAGTTATTCCATGCTCACATTGCTAAACAACATAACAATAATAATATAAAATTTGTTCATTTCATACACAATAATAGAGAGATTTATATATTTTGTTGTGTATAAGAAAAATTAATTTCTCGTGTAACGGATCAATGTGTTCATTTCATATGCATTAAATCACTTTCACTAAATAATAAATTTTTTCTGTTTACTTATTATTTAATGAAGCAGATATTTATAACCGGAAAAATAGATATAATAATATACAATGCGGTTAATTACAGGTGAAACAAATATAATAAATTGTATTAATTACTGATAAAACAAATCTAATAATACAAAAAATGAGTTCATTTCATTCATAACAATAAATAGATTCATACGAATGTTGTTTTCATAAGATACCGAGCTTCTTATACAAGAAATAAAACATAAGTTACATAAATCTCTATATTGTTGTATACGAAATAACAACGTTACCTGTTATTATTTTTATTATTTCATCAGTAATGAAACAAAATTATCTATTTATTAGGTGGAAAATAATAATAATAAAACTTTTTTCATACGAAATTGCATTTCTTCTCTCCAAAAATAATTTAATAATAATAATAAAAAATTAAAGAATAATTCAACTGAATTATTACTTCTTGAAAGAGAGAAAACACAAAACGTTTCTCTCTTATCTGTGCGTTAAAATATAAAAAAAAAAAATAATTCTTTTATACGTACGAAAAATTATCCAGAAATTTTTAATTGGATTGTAAATGAGTATTTTCGCAGATAAGCAAAAGCATTTAGTGAAGTTAAATTTGATCGTGATCAAATCAAGAAAAGTGAGATGGTACTTTTATATATATAGAAGCACACGCAATTGTTGATAAATGATACTGTTTCGTTGAATGACTGCTTTCACTTTTCATCGTATACACTGTTTCTATACATTTAAAAGATTAAATGCGTGAAATAACCCCTGCAGATTTCATTACAAAAGTATTAAAGGTAACAAAATGTCGGTTATCAAATGTAACGTTTAGTTATACGTTCAGAAATTTATACCGTGCCAAACACGATTAGATTTAACAACATGATGGACTTAATATCGATTTAAAATGAGAAAATTTTGAAAGAAATAAAAAGAGATTTCAGAACAATTCTTAAGGTTATTGTTGAAGTCTTATAAAGACATTTCCAAACAAACCATAAAAATTTTTATGAGGTGTTTAGTAAAATAGCGAGTTTCTAAAATCATTCTACTATCTTTCTTGTGTAAAGAATATATATTTTTTTCCTGTAAAGAAATATTACTTTGTTATCGATTTAACTTAATTTATAGATTAAAATGCCATTTTTCGATATAAAAAAATTTTTTTAGGAAGACCATTAAAAACGCAAAATGATCAGCTTTCCGAATTAATTCTAACAACAGCTCGCCAATAAAGCAAAAGATTTTTATCGTTCCAGGTGTATCTGTATACAACTTAACGATAAAAACCTTTTATAATTGAATTTTTCCAGGTTAAATCGATTAATGCTGCAAAAAAAAAAATGTTTAAAGTATCTTCCGCATCAGCTGTCATAACGTTCTGTTCTGCAATATCATTCAGATATTGCATCGCGAATATTTTTTTATGGGTAGCTTATGCTGCTTGATAAAAGCTTATCAGTTAGTCTTTCAGGAACGATAGCGCTTCTAGAAAGTTTAATTATCTTTCAACTTTTTAACTTTTACATTTGAAAGTTATCGTACGTACTAAAATTACTTCGAAATTTAGGAAAAACTAGGAAAATATTTCTTCAAAACGTATGAAATTATATAAATGATATCTCACATTTTAACGAGAATAAATATCCCAAATTCCGATACTGGAAGATAACAGACGAGAGAATTAATTTTGAGAAAATAAAAATTCTTAGAATTCTAATTATAGTAAAGAATAATTAGAACGTTGGATTTCTGAACTTAGAAGTGAAATTTGTAACATAAATTCTAATTTTTGTGATATAAAAATAAAGAATTTGTTACTTTTGAAGCTAACGTAAAACGTTTATTATTATGGATGAACATCACATCAACACATCACATTTTATGGATTTACAAATTATTCATTTATAAATCCATAAACAAAATCACATAACATTATGAATCACATCATATTATGGATCACATCATGATGTGATTCATAATATAATGTGATTTATAATGTAAATTCCATAATGTGATTCATAGTGATCCATAATATAATGTGATTCATAATGATCCATAATATAATGTGATTCATAATGATCCATAATATAATATGATCCATAATGATTCATTTGTAAATTCCATAAAAAAAATAATAATCCAAATTCTTGAAAATTATTCATTTTAAATTCCATAACAAAATAATAATCCAAATTCTTGAAAAGAACATTAAAAAATCTTTCTAAAAATTCAATACTTTAATTTCGAATATTTAAAAAAAAAAATTCGAATATTTATCTCATAGAATCAATACTTTTTTAATTTTCTTCTATGATTGTAATATCGATTTTATTTTTACTGAATATAAATAAAAAAAATTCTCTCGCAGTTTGACAGAAATTTTTTCGATTCAAATCCATCGGAAATTGTAAAAATTTCGCAGGTATCGATTCCAACGCCGAGTTATACTCAAAACGGAAAAACTCATTCTCTACTAGTTAGTCAATAGATACAATTATCATTGTTACGTAATAATGAAACAATTAACTTTTCAGTGCTCAACAAATCTCCATACTTAGCATATAGTTATTGACAAAATGAATTTTTTATCATATATAACAGACTCTCGTACGCGTGGGATACGTTTCTGCGTTATAAGAAATCCCGTTATACGTGACGTGCATTATCAGATGATTTTATATAAATTTAAACTTGTATATCTTTATGAAAAAATTTAGAGACATCTTTTATAATTATTAGCTTCACTGTATATATATATATATAAATACTATGTAAGTGTATGCATTGTGCATTTCTAAACAAAAACTCAGAAAGCATATCAAATATTAAATTTATCCTACAATTATACGGGACTGTTTACAGCATTGCATGAGTACTAGTCGCAATTTTTTGTTGTGTTATATGAATTCGCTTTATAGGGGAGCACGTTATACGGGAATTTACTGTAATTAATGTAATTCAGCAACGCGCAACTTATATATTGCAACTCGAGCAAGTATTATCTATCATTTGAAAACTGAAAAAGTATGTTTTTATTAGAAAATAACGGAACCATGATTCACATTCCGCTGCTTATGTTCATGGCTCACAATATACTACTCACGTACCAAATCACTTTTATAGCAAATTACTTTTGTTCCGAACATCAAACTAAAACGAAAGGTGAATTTACCAAAAAATATCAGCTTTTTTACTGAAATAACCATTTTTCACTTATTAAAAATTTACTATCCCAGATTTAATCATGATAAACATCAATTATTGAGCGGACGTATTTCTAACGCGTAGGATAGTGATAAAAATTTAATTTCGAAATTTCATTTAACTATCCCACTTACCATGCTGAAAATAATTTTTATAAAATTATAGTTTAATATTAATAGTCATAAAAAAGTTAAAATGACATAATTAAAATATCTTGCATCATGTTTTTATATTTGATGCAAGATATTCTAAAATAGAATAAGCATAATTTTGTTTATCAATATTGTTGTCAAGTATAGTTGTATGACCAATTTAAATATGCTAAATTTATAATTTATATTAAGATATAAACATGTTCTTTGTTTTTTTAAGGCCCATGTGCAAGAGACGCGACGCTATGCCATGCGATACTATAAACGTAATGCTTCGTTATGTTAAGCTACAAGCAATAATCTGTCCTACGCGAAGCGCTTCTATAGCATATATAATGCAATAGCGTACCAGTATTTATCTAATAAATGACGATTATAATAATTTTTATTCCTCATATTCCATAATTTAGGTTTTTTCTGAATTTCGCTTATTAGATCCTCTGAACCGAATTCGGTAGCCATGATAATTTCTTTATTGCTTCACAAAAAAATTCGTTTCTATTTCGGCTACAGAGAGCAACAGCAAGCGATGCTACGCGAAACTACAATACATACATAGGACGCGTCGAGGTTATGTCTATTGGCTTGTTTTCTGTCGTTCGTAGTATCGCATCGTACAGCATCGCGGCGCTTGCACATGGACACGGCCTTATTCTTTTAAATGCAACTGTTACTGGTAACACGCTAAATATTTATTTCAGAAATTTAAATCACTAATTAAAATTTGCAACATGAGAATTAAAATGCAAACAAAATATTTCTGTTATTATAAATTCATTAATAAATATTATTTTATTAAAATTAGTTTTCAACAAAATATATATATTTATGGTGAAAATACCAAATTTATTTTATGTTTAAAATAAATTCCTGAATAAAATTCTAAAAAAAAGTTTAGATGATTTGCTTAGAATTTTTTTGATGCATTACAATTTTATTACAATGGATATTATACCCCCGAAAAAAATCAATATACTTATTAACTCGCAGATTTATTCACAAAAATTGTTTTCTGAACAAAAGCAAAATATGATAAATGCCCAGAATAAAATATAAAATCAAGATGCAGTTTATAGTTATCAAAACTTTCTCCCAACTAATACAAGAGAAATAATAACTAATATTTAATTATAGTTTCATTTTCCAATTTAATTAAGAAATGAATGAACTGTTCGAAAGTTTTGAAAGACATCAAACTTTAATTACAATATTTAAAATATATGAAAACGTTTCCTAATGACGTCTTTGTCTATCGGAGCTTGCAAACTTCGTAAAGTTTCAATTATTTGATAATTTGCTTTTTAGAAAAATATTTGAGATTTTCGACCACCAAAAATTATTATTTTTTATTATAAACTTTTTTTTTAATTATTCTCTTATTTATTTATTTCTTAAAAATAAATAAGAGAATAATTAAAAAAAAGAATAAATCTTTTTTTTTTTTTAATTATATTAAAAATATTTGAGAATACATTAACCGTTCCTGCGTGTAAAAAAAGTGAGATTTTTAATTGTATTTTTATCAAAATTTAAGGGAGAGTTGCCTATTGCGTACCGGTCACCTAAATCGCATCTGATAGGTATTTCATTACGTACCGACTGCATGTGACGAAACAGCTATCAGGTACGATTTAGGTGACCAGTATGCAATAGGCAACTCTACCCTATCATCAGCAAATATTTTGAATTTTGCGCATTTATTTAAATAATTAAAATTTATATTAAATACGAGATAATTCCAATTTAAAATTTAAATTAACATCAATGCTTACATGGAAAGAATATATCCATTTATTTTATTTAAAATAGACTAATAAAGATTTATTTTTAAAATTGTTTCTTTATATATGGATTCAATATATGTCTATAGATCAATAAAATTTAAAAATATTAATTAAAAATAATTATTTTTTAATAAAGTATCGATTCGTTACGAAAGTAATGTTTTATACAGTATTATACTTGTTCAAACGTGTCTCAACTTGTCTAAACACGAATTTTTAAACCTTTCGTAATCTTAGAACAGTTTTAATGATTCAAATGGAGAATATATACAGTCGACTCCCGATTTATCGGGGGCGGCTTAACTGGTTTTGCCAAAAAAAAGGAAACTGCGAAGAAACAAAAAGTTCTGACTGACTTTTTTACGCGAATTTGGACTGTCAGATTGTTCAAGTTCTTTTGCCTGAGTATTTCTTTTTGTTTGTTGATACAGTTGATTTGAAACTTTATTAAAGCATAGTTCCTGAAAATATAGTACAGGTAAATTGCCACGTAGCATTTTTTATTCATTACATAGTGATTATTTATCTTTCTCGTTTTTTTCCTTGCCTTTGGATTAACCGTGATTTTGAGTTAACTGTGGATATCTTCCCCTCTATTACCCCGATAAATCGGGAGGAGTCAACTGTACTTCTTTAATAAGCAAATGATTTAAATCCTTTCGAAACGTAATGCTGAAAACGACATTATTTTTGAGATAACCTGAAAATTTCATTGTTGAAAATAACATAATTGTAATTAGCATTAAAAATATTTAATGCAATTAACACAGTATTTTTAATCAGTTTCCGTGAAACAGATTTAATCAATTTAATAAAGCAAACATTCTGAAAATGATTGATTTGATAATGATTCGGTTTCAGTACAACAGATGATTCACCGAAAGCAAATCATTATCGGCATTTTTGCTATTTATTTTATTGAATCTCTTTAAGAGAAAGTTTAATTAAAAAGTGAAATTGATTATTTTAAAAACATATATTGCTATTAATATCAGTTATCAATGCTTATGTGAAAATTCATAACATATCTATTCATTTTATTTAAACAGATCAATAAAGTTTCAACGTTTTTCCTTGAAACAGATTAGTGTGCGCCTAATAATAAAATTGAAAAATATTAATTGAAAATGATTATATCTTTCAACAAAGCAGATTCATTCTTGAAAATAATATAATTGTAATTAACATTAAAACGTTTTTAATAATGCAATTAATTACACTTTATGATCAGTTTCAGTAAAACGGATTTAATGAATCGTTTTCATCATTCTTGCCGTTAATTTTGTTGGATCTGTTTCAGAAAAAAAAATGAAATTAATTATTTTAAAAACACATTTATGTTGACATTACTTAAAATTATGATGGATTATCAATTTATGTTCATTTTAAAAATGAAAACATGCAAATTACTGAAAATAATTGAGAATCATTTTCAACTAATCGCTGTCTTTTGCACTAAAGCTGTTTATTAAATGTGTTACAGAAAAATTGATTATGTAACAACTGATTGTGATTATTGCAACTGATTATATTTAACACTTATATGTTAGTCAATGAATCCATTTTCATAAAACACAATCTCTTTCACATAATCAGTTTAATATTTTTCCTATTGTTTTGTTGTTCCTATAGCTTGTACCTATCGCTTGTGCCTATCGCTTGTACCTATCGCTTGTGCCTATCGCTCGTGCCTATCGCTTGTGCCTATCGCTTGTACCTATCGTTCGTGCTATCTTCTTATAACCTTTAGAGTGGATCAATATTAAATAAAAATTAATTTTAAATTAGTTTCAATTGCATTTAAGCTTAAATATTGATTACTTTTAAAAATATATGCATAAATTATTAATGCATAGATTTATAATTAACAATGTTTATGACAATTTAAATTTTCGCGATTCTGCTTCAATTCAATTTAACAGATTTTTCAATTTTTAGCTAATTCAATAATTAAAATGTTGCATTTAAAGTAATCGTCTTAATCAACTGTTCATTATTTTTCTTTATTAACTTTTTTTAAATAATGAAAATGAATAAATAAATATCTAACATTTAAAATTATATAAGTTATATATATATTTTTTTTATTGTTTTAATTTAGAACTATGCTGTATGATTTAAACAATAAAATTCCACATGTAGTGTTTTTGCATGTCCATGTTGTTTTTGTTAGATTATTAAATTAAGTAGTGAAGAAAGGTTCTAAATTTAATCCGAAAGGCACCAGGTGGTTAATAATTAAGTGAGTAATGAAATTAGCTATTTAAATTGCTATTATTTAATATTTTGCAGGAAAATGGAGTTCAAAATTGCTCTTAAACGATTTTAATTAAGGAAATGAACTTAAAAAGAAAGCGCTTTATTGAAGAAGATTAGTTAATTTCCTACTTTGCTAGATTGGGCGGAGTTGTTTCAGTAGTTTTAAAATTAATGTGTACGCAGTGTTATAGGTTAGTTTGTGTTGTCCGAGCAAACCAATGCAATCTCTTACTGATTACATCATAGCAGCTAGAAGTGAAGTCTCCTATTATTCACTTGCACAAAAGGAACTGCAAACAATATATTTAAAGAGCTAGCAATAAACTAAATTGCAGGCACAGACGTTGCATTAAAAACAACGCAATTAGTTTTTTTTTTCCTTTTGGCACACAAAAAATATATTACTCTTAGATTTTTACTACATTCTTCAATCTCGTAATCAAAGAAGTGAACCATTAATAGGATCTTGACTAACAAGTTAAAGAAAGTAGAAGAAAAGCATGCTGAGAAATAGAATGTGAGCTGAAATGATGTGGAGTTGCGTTATACACCACCAAATGGTTGTTTGTTGTTGGAATGTCTGTCTTGGATTTGAAGAGTTTATTGTTAAACAGTAATGTAAAATGTGCTTCGGACAATTTAGGTCGAAATTATAAGGCGAAAGAAAATGCAGAACATGTATTGTCCCTGTAGTCAATACAAAAGATTGCAATTTTGTTCGAAAATGCATGGCTGGATCGAATAAAAAAAAAAGAACATAAAATTCCCCACAACAAAGTGAATACTGATGAAAGAATTATTGGCAAATTCAATAATATCTTATATATTTTTTACTATTCTGCATTATATTAATGCAAAGTATCTGCAAGACCAATTTATTAAATAATTGAGTTGACAGGCTCTAATTATGAGGCAAATTGGCCAATTTGGCTCGCAATTAAGTGTACGTAGTGTGAATAACGGAAATCTTAGTCACAGAGACGATATACAGTTAACACGATAGATTCGCGACAAAGAAATGCAGCAATGCATTCTTTTTCACTAATTCATATACATTTAAAATAATGTAAAACAGTTCAGAAATAGTAAAGCTGTAAAACAATAAATATCACTAAAATAAATTTTCCAAAAGTACTGTATAATACAGTGTTACCTCGACTTATATAAACTTAATTCATTTCTGTCCGCAGTTCGTAACTCGAAAAGTTCGTATCTTGAAACCCAGTTCTCCATTTTATATTATGGAAAATCGATTAATCCATTCCCAGATTTAGAAATTTCGAAAACAGTGAAAAAATTTTATGCATTTGTATACAATTATTTTTTTTTATTTTTGAAATCTCTGGTTTTACATGCTTTGTATAAAAATCATAGTCCATTAAAAAAATCGATTTTCTTGAAACTGGTTTTATTGTTCGGTTTTTAATTTGTTGCCGTTTCTTCTTTTTAGCTCTTAGGCTTTAATTCGCGTCGCGAATTAAAACTTAAAAGCTAAATTTTAACTCTAAGGCGAGGGCCATGCAGACGCGAATTTAGAGCGCGCGAGCGATTTCTGTCGTCATCGCCTTTGCCAGCTATGTTTAGCGAGCAAATTTTTAACTTCTCGCCCTCGTCGTTTCTCGTCGTATGTGATTATACAGAAGTAAATTTTTCTCACAAACAACATGGCTGCTATTCACGTCGTCTTGTGTTGCTGCAGAAGAAAAAAATATAATTATTAATTATTTTGCACGAATGCGAAAATAGGCCCGTTAGAAGATTCGGAATCCATCCTGTTTGGAAAGAGAGAAAGAATTAACTTTTCTTTTAATATTTTTTTTAATCCGCAGAGCACGTGGAAGTA
Organism: Androctonus mauritanicus; assembly: GCA_011317285.2. NCBI lineage: Eukaryota > Metazoa > Arthropoda > Arachnida > Scorpiones > Buthidae > Androctonus > Androctonus mauritanicus. Next base: position 4,421 of record WUQG02421307.1, on the reverse strand, counting down.
GCCATCTTGTTTATCCAGCAATAAACATGGACTACTGCGCGTGTACAGCGCCGAGCGAGATTTGGCAGACAGCGATAAAATCAAGTAGTGTCAGATACGAGCGAGAAACATATTTTCACTCTCGCGTACGATATTTCGAGTTTCTCGCGTCTGCATGATCGCACCTGCGCCAGCGAGACGACGTCAGAAATCGCTCGCGCGCTGTAAATTCCCATCTGCATGGCTTTTAGCCTAAGTCTTTCATTTTAGTTCGCGACTTACAGCTAAATTTTAGCTCTAAGTCACGAGTTAAAATTAGTTAACAAAAACTCCCATATAATTTAGTTATTATTATGCAGAACTTTAATATTATCAAGAATAAGCAGTCTTTATCATATCAACAGACATACATGCATATTTCGAAGCAATGGGATATTTTTACACGAAACTAATAGAAAATATTTTACAAGTATAATATTAAAAAGCATCACTGTTCGTATCTCGAGAATAAGTTCGTAGCTAGAGACCAAAATGCGATATCAAAAAAGTTCGCATGTTGAGCAGTTCGTCTAACTCTAAATCGAGGTATAACTAATTTAAAGCAGATCTCGAATTTGCAAAAATTGTCATTTGTATGTCGTTGCAAACATAACATAAAGGAAACTGCTTCATTTAATTGAATAATAAATAATTTATAAACATTTTATTTTAATGTAAATGAAAAATGTTTATTGTAAAATGCAAACAGCAAGTTAAAAAAAAAATTTTTAATTATTTAAATTTATTATCTATTAAATAATAATATTTTGAAAACAGAAAACAAAATACTTTTATATATATATATTTTTACTGGAAGATAAAATTTTTTTATGAATTATTTTCGAGAGAAAATTTATCATCATTTTCTCTAACTCACTATACATTTAGACTGAGTTATTAGATATAAGTTAAATTCCTTCCATCTTTTTCTCCTTATCCTTTTAAACTAGATACAAAATTGAAAGACTTAAGAGTAAAACAGAATGGTAAATGCGAGATTTAGTTTTCTTTAATGGAAACTATTTCTTTAAGTATTTTTGTTCTTTAGCACACGTTTAAGTTGTTGTTGTGCAAAGAACTGAGTATATTATACAAAGTAATAATGAAAGAACATTTTGCTGAGCATTTGTTCTTAAACCACGTAAAAATTTTTTGCAAAAAAATCCATAAAACACAAAACGTTGCCAAAAAAAGCAACAGAATGATTGCATAATTAAGTGAATGAATTGATTGAGCAGTTTTAATTTAAAAAGTACACTCGCGAAAACAAATCTTGTAAAATTTGAACTAAACCAAGAATTTTTTTTCTCTTTTCAAAAGTAAAATTTATGTAATATATCGAAACTTAATATCTTTTAGGTTAATTAACTTAAGAAAAAAAAAAAAAACTTAGTTAACTTATAAAAAAAAATGTTAAAAAATCGATATCCACTATACAAAAGACGTTATTGACCGATAAAGCGAGAGCGACCTATACATATAGTGGCGACAAATTGACGACGATTCTAAATCTTTCTTCTTTTAAGCTATCCTACTCATCTTACAATAGATCAACCATATATTCTTAACGAAAAGAAGCACTTAGGTTTAATAAGATGTGAGAAAAGTAATGCAGCTTCGGGGAAAATTTTACATTTTAATTTCGCTCTTACTATTTACTCAAGTACCTTCACGCGTTGTGCGAAGAGAATAAATTCATTCATAAGATTCAGCGAGTTAAACATTTAATGCTATTTGCAATTGTAGCTTCATTTAAATCTTATATAAAACCTTTTAAGTAGGTTACGTAAAGTAGAAAATTATATTATCATTCAAATTCTTTATGATAATGCTTCTGGCGATTTTGTAACTTTTTGTGTAACAGAAAATCTTTCTTATATATACAGTTTTATTCCATAAATATTGTAATCTATCTCGACTTATTTTTATATCATGACTTCAGTTTATTCCATACATTAATTTTGAAAATATAGAAAATGATAACAACCACAATATCCAAAGGTCAACGTTTAGCCATATAATTGTTCATGAGGGACGCATATCATAAGCCCAAAAATGCCTTGTGCGGATTTTAATAAACATAAACTCTTTATCAGTTTACATAAATCCAAATTATGAGAGTTTATTAAATCTATTTGTCAGTCCACATTAAGAATTCTTCTATAGTAAGAAAGCGAGTCTTGATTACAGTAATCTATCACTTTCGCATTCGAGATAACTTTATATTTTCATACCTTATTAAACTTAAAGAAAATAAAACTTAGAAATTTTAATAATGAATTTTATTGTGAAACATTCATCAGAAACTAAATTTTTATTTATAGGTTGCTGCAGCTTTACCTTTACGATATTATCTCGATAAGGGGTTACGTTCTCCGTTACGTTCTTTATCAAATTAGATTCTGTTCATTTTTCTTCCCATTTTCGAATAAAGAAACAACTCGAGCGAAAAATTGCGATAGGAAAATGTTATACATAGTGTATCTAAAGAAAGATAATTCATAACAAAATTAGATTTATAAATTTCTTAAGCGTCTTTTTTTAAAAAGAAAAATTTAAAAAATGAAGATAAAAGAAAAAAGGAAGAAAAGACTCCATCAATGTTAGCAACAGCTGTTGCTCCAAATGATGATTTTGGGAAAACATTCTCCATCAAATCGAATTCCACGCACAGAAGATGCATCACGAAAGGAATAAAAACCATGTTAAATCGACAAATGGATGTTGTAGAGGCATAAATCTTAGTCACTATTTTATAATTTATTTCAATCTTGGAAACAGTAATTATAGAGAAAGCTGTTGTTATTTCAATTATTATAAAAGTTACAAACGTTAAGTTGGAAGGATCTTTTCGACAATAGCATTCGACAGAAACAAATAAAACAATAATTCCTACTCCAGGTGTTTTTTAAGACTTTACAACAACATTTTAAAATAACAATATATATTCATAAGAGATATTGTCAAGTTATAAATTTGTTATTATGCTCATATCTTTTGTTTTGGATTTATAAAAATATTTTGCACGATATAAATAATACCAAAATGCATTTATTTGATCAATTTTTAATGTTGGGTGCACTAAATTTTTTTGTTCGAACCTGAATTGAAAAAACCTGAATCAATAGTTTTCTTAAAAAGGTTTTAAAAGTCGAATAAGATTTTTCTGTTCCGAACTTATTGGGAGTATTCGAAGCGTGTTTCTGATGCCAGTGGTGTTGTTTTCCACCTGATAATACAGGCGATCGTTATCTGTTGTGGTTTGGCTTGACACCAATGCCAGATATTCAGTAAACTGCATAAACAACGGAAATGTGCATTATTTCGCTTAAAAACATTTTTTTTTACTTGAAATAAAATATTTAGTTAAAATTTTATTAAATAATTGATAATTGAGGAATCAATACCCAAATCACGCAATAGTTGGCTGATTAGGATAGAAAATAAAACAATTACGTTTAATTTAGGCGATCAATTTGCAACTAATTGTCATATTATTGAATGATTTACGTATGTTGTCAGGTTTAACCGCATTATATATGGACCCTGCTACGTAACTAAATATTGCGAATCCATAACGCGCAATAAGATGAACTCTTACACTTAACTATAATCTAAAATCAACAACTAAACAATACTTTTTAATAATAAAACTACTCACATTAAGTAGCTTGCATTTTTCAATGTCTAAACAACTCACCTGGAATCATCGTTTGAGCTCTATTATACGTAAGATAAATCTCATCGAAAGGGTGTTACTGTATTTAATTGAACCTTATTCAATTATTCTTCATTATTTAACAAAATTTTGTAATAAATTTTATTAAAATATTAAAATTACATTATATTTCATAAAACATTAAGCAAAATTTTTCAAATTTATAAAAATATTTGAATAATACGAACTAAATTTAAACGTTAGTAAAAACAGATACCAATTAAGTGCATTTCAATTAATTAATTTAACCAAATAATTTATTTATTTGTGCATTGAACTTCATAAAAATTACAAAACGGAAACTATTTTCAAATTATGTTGCAAATTTACATTATTGATACTTTAGTATTCTTGTATCAGATCATCCCAAAAGTAATATCCTTTTTATACTGTACTTGTTCAAGCATGTCTTTGCTTGTCTAAACATGAATTTTTTAAACTTTCACAAGGTTGGAAGAGTGTTAATGATTCAAATAGAGAATATTTATTCGTTAAATTAGCGAGTGATTTATCTTTTATATCTTTTCAAAAATTAATACTAAAAGTGGCATTACTTTTCGCAATGACCTCATGTTTTACTTTGTGTGTTGTACAAAAAAGTATTTTATACTAATACCATATATGAACAACTTGCTTTTACAGACTATGTAGGTCAAAAAATGCACTAGACGCAAGTATTAAAACA
>WUQG02421296.1:0-15163 GCA_011317285.2 Androctonus mauritanicus | reverse complement strand
ACTATATGTTGGTAAATGACGTTATCACGCTTAGCGTTAAGATACACGCGCGAGGCTAAGCGAAGCGCGCTTGGTGTAAACGTAGCCTAAGGCTTAGAGCAACACTTAATTTTAGTTTAAACAAGATAAATTTAGACTCGGCGCAAGCAGACCAAGGCTAAAGCAAATTTCTTGTTTTGTGCTGGTTTAAATTAGTCTTTGTTTATACAACCGGCCCGGTATGACGAAAAATGATAAAGAGGACTCCCCGGGAGAGGTTCAAAATAGCGTGACATAATTTATGGTTGCTTCTTTTCTGCTATTCTTTTGTTCTGGTTACTTCCAATGCACGATTTAGAATCTTGTTTTTTTTAATATGTTAATCTTGTCGGCCGGATGGCTGCGTAATAGAGCTGTGGCTTACTACTCTGGAGGATCTGGGTTCAAACTGGGCCCCACACCTCCAGTTTTTCAAGATGGGTTCTTTGAACCCCATCCTTCAGCCATCTGGTTGTTCCCATGATGGGATCAACCAGATGGCTGAAGGATGGGTTCAACTGGCGCTCGGGGATGGGTGTTGGGGCAGCCCGAGTGGGTTCTGTTCGTGTGATCATATGGGTACACGTGTTCCTTGTATCGGTATAATAAAAAATATGTTAATCTTATCAGAATTATAGGAGAAAGAAGACAGATGTATCTGATTAATTAAAAAATGAATGACAACGATTATCTGGCAGATTCTGATTAACTGGCTAGTACGGTATATTATCCAGTGTTTTTCTTGAAAAATAGTACCAATTCAGAAATTAATCTATGGCAATTCGAGTTTTCGTCGCTGTTTAATCAGAACTGTACAAAAAAAAGATTTTCTTTTCTTTCAGGAATAATAGAAAATCGGATCAGAATAGTGTTTTCTCAATATCTTCTCTTATTGATTTTCGAGTTAATCAGTAACACATCGCGCCATCTGTTGACAAATATAATAATATTTAAACATTACACTTTTTTTTGAATCAATGATAAACTGATAAGATTATTCTTTTCTAACGTTTCATTTATGAATTGAGTTACATAATTTCATCGATATGATAAAAGTATTATTAATAATAGGTTCTGTATATCTAAAAAAAATAAATTATATATATGTTACTAATACTATATATATAGCAAATTTACGTTATAAAGAACCAGCACTAGGTAGTCTAAGTATAAACGAGGAAGGCACCTGCGTGGACGCCAAGTTTCAGGAGAACTCAGGAACTGGAATGTATTTCGTCCACATTTTTGTATTTTGATTATTTCTTATGCATTTTCACAAAGAAGAATAACTGCTCATCATTTCCTTTCTCTCATTTTTTCATTATATCTTAAATTTGCGGATTATGAAAATTTTATAAGTGCATAAAAACATGAACTAGTAAAGACATATATATAACAAGTTAAGCTTTGCAAGAAAGAAATTTAGATTTCACAATGGAAATTTTCATATTAATAACACGTTATAGTATCTTCAACATTATAAAAGTAACGAAAATTTGAATATGTCTTTGTTTTACTTCGCTCTACAACTGAAGATTACTCAAGGGTCTCCCAGTGCCCTTTCACACTCGTGGTGAAGTCGGCCATCAAGAGAAAGATGAGATTCAAACGATAACGATCCGGATCCCTAAGAAAAAATTTTGGAAGATGTGGGACTTGAGAAGTGAACTCGTGTCCTTTAGATTGCATACCAGCACTCTAACACGTGGCTAACAGTTTGAATATGCCAGAAAAGAAGAAAAGTAATTGCTGATGGTTTAACATATTTCAAAAAAATCTATTAATTCCTATGCAAAAGTAATGATGAAACTGACTATAATGAAAAACAAAATTTTAAAAATTAATTTCTTTTTCAATATTCTAGATCCGAAGTGGCCAAGCTTCATGTCGTTATGAATCATATAGAAGAATTTCTAATATTTGAGAGCCGCAATTAGTTTATTTCTGGATCAATGAGAGCCGCAATTAGTTTATTTCTGGATCAATGAGAGCAGCATCAATTTTTCGGGTAATCTTAACAATAGTTTAAAAAATTGTTTATTATATATTTCACATGTATTTATTTCGTATATTATGCATACTAGTTTTTACAATAATAAACAAATTACAAATATATGATTTTTTAAAATAAAGTAGATATTTTCTCCATGTTAACTACTGGAGCCATACTGAAGGAATCATGATGCTTTCAGTATGGCTCCAGTAGTTAAAATGAATCAAATACCTACTCATGATATGGAGCCATACTGAAGGTATCAAAGAGTGGCAATTTGGTCACTGTGATTCTAGACAATGTTATAAATAAGCATTTTGATTTAATTACGAATTTCCTTGTAATTATCATTAGTATATAATGATAATTACAAGGAAATTCGTAATTATCATCTTTAGAATTTGTAATTATCATTAGTATATAATGATAATTACAAGGAAATGAATGATGAACCATAAAATAAAATATAGTATTTAGCAGATTATTATTCTTTTGAATAAAAATTACCAATAAAAACACTTAAACATATATGAGAAAAAATTTGACGTTTTCACAGCTTAACTTATTTTTTTTAGGTATATCATCTTTAGAAAATTTGCAATTTGATATTTTAATAATTAATTTGTTCTATAAATAGTAACAAACAGTGATTGAACAGCTACTTTAAATTTTCATATTTGTACGTATATAAAAGATAACATTTAATACATCAAAATTATATATTATTAAAATTTCTAAGTAAACAATAAATTTCCGTTAATTGCAGATCACTTTAAATAAAAAAAAGGAGGAAAAATATAGAAGGAAAATAGCATTTCCGTTTGATATCTGATAAAAATATAATACATGCTGATGTCATTATCCCATATTTGATAAAGATATTAATAAAACGGGTGGCAATAAAATAACGTGAGGTGTTCAGAGCGCTCTAGAGCGTTATGTATTGGGCGAAACGTATCAAAATTAGGTGAACGTACTCAGTATAACATGCGGTTTCAATTTAAAAAGAAAAAATTTAGTACTAAAAATCGCCAACAGAGTGTTTCTGGGGCTGCAAATGTGTAGAATGTAAGACTAAGGAATGTGTAATCGCCAAATGAGACAGGACATATCAAGTTTCTAAACAATACGTGGTAACGTTTATTGTTAATTACACGTGAGGTTGAATATGAGCACTATTCAGATGTTCCAAGAACTGCATGCAGTGCACGACATCTTCCACGGCGGCGTACAACATATCGACATGGAAGATGTAGACCGCATGCAGTTTTTGGAACATCTCAATAGTGCTCATATTGAACCTGATATGTAAATTAACAGTAAGCGTTGACACGTATTGTTCAGAAACTTGATGTGTGCTGTCTCATTTGGCCATTACACATTCTACATTTCTGCAGCGTCACAATCCGCCTGTTGGCGACTTTTGCTATTAACTTTTTCTCTTTCGAAATCGAAACCTCATGTTCCACTGTCCATCAAATTTTGTTACATTTCGTCCAATACATGACGCGCTAGAGAGCTCTGGAAACTTCACGTTATTTTATGGCCACCCTGTATTTTCATTTAAAATAGATCTCTAAATTATTAATAGGAATTTTTGAATCATTTTTAGAAAAAATTGTTCAACATTATTTAATAAAAATTGTTGAGCCATATCTATTACAAAATTTATTATATGCATTTACTTTACCCATTTGTTTTAAAGATATCTGTAGAACTAAGAATCACAGAGCATCGAAATTTTGTTAATTTTTTTGTCAATAGATGACGCCACTTTCCATTCTAGTAGAACACTAAGAGACTGGGCGAAATTAACACTTCCACAGGCTGCCTATCCCTGCAGATGGGTCAGTCTTATTGTGGAGAAGGGGATCGACGGACCAGGCCGGACCTCATAATAAATATTCAAGAGGTGGAACCGAGACTCCCAACCCTTGAAAATATTCGTTATGTGGTCCGGCCTGGCCCGTCGATCCCTGTCATATATTTATGGGTTCATAAATATATGACAGGGATCGATATATGGTATTCATATATTTATGGGTTTTAACCCGGGTCCTCCAGAGTAGAAAGCGGAAACGTTTCCACGCAGCCAATCAGGCCGACTTTGTGTGTTAGTTGCTATTATTGTGCTTATTATCAAAGATATCACTTGAAGATTGCAATAGTAGCATTCAAAAGTGAAAAAAATAAAAAAAGACAGACAAGAAAGAAGGATATTTCTGCTCTCTAGTAAACTATCATCGAACTAATAATTGTTCCTGTGTTGCTGCTAGATAGAGATCACTTTTATGCGGCTCAGAGTTGCATTAACTCAAACTTTGTGTTTTTTTTTTTTATTTGTGCAAGCAGCTCATGAGCGATATATATGTATATTTATTAATTTTGAGGAAGGGTGGCAATCGCTTGAAACATTAAAATACTAGTATCTCTGAAACTATTTATTTTTACATAAACTATATTATATCCATATTTTCGTAAAAATAATTAGCATATATAATGCCAATTTGTATTGGTAAATATTTCACCTATATTTTAAAATAATCGATTAGAAAATATTAGTAAAAAAAATTATCTTTGTTCCTGAATTTTGCAGAGAAATCAGTTATAGATAACATATTTCCTTGAAAATGGTTACAGCTATCGAGGATGTGTTGCTGTAACAGGAACTGATTGGAAATATATTCCTTCGTATTATTTTCTTTATCTACACCAGAAGAGTTTTTCAATCGCATTATTGTGTTATTAATTACAATAAAATTTTTGCATTATTCATGTGCACTTTCTCCTTTTTTTGACAAAAAAATATATGAATTAGCACTGAAATAATGAAACATGTTAGCATAGTTTCTTTATTTCAGTGTTGCATCAGTAGCTTACCAAGGGGAGCGGAAGGGGCGGACGACCTCGGGCCTCTGATCAGGAAGGTCTCCGAAGAACAGTAAGTTTTAAATATATGTTGTACCTACATGTAGGAATATAAAAAAAGGCATAACGTTTTGTATGGTGATCATTCTAATTAGGGAGCCTCAAGGAGCCTCAAGGATAGCTATAAGTCGCTGGCAGCATGAAATTTTGTGCACTTATTGTTTTAATTATGTTCATAAAAAATACATTTTTTCAACGCAGCATGCGCAGCAAGTTATAAGCACTTGATTGTTTTATCTATGGATTCAAGTCATCTCAAAAGTAATGCCGATTGTAGCATTAAATTTTGAAAAGATATCAAAGATAATCAGTTACTAATTTAATCAATTATATATTCTCCATTTGAATAAATGAACACTTTTCCAACGTTGTGAAAGTTTTAAAAATGCATGTTTAGACAAGATGAGACAAGTTCGAACAAGTACAGTAAAAAAACGACTACTTTTTGGGATGATCCGATAGGTTTGCATTATTTATTATTGTTGCAATTTTGATTTCTGATAATAATTATAAAATTACTTACTTCTGCGAAACAACTTAAGACGTATACTGCAGAATTAGAAAAATGTCCTCCGCCTTCTTCGCTCATCTGAAAAAGCAAAGATTTAATATTTCGTCTATAAAATTATAAAATTCAAACTATGCTCTTAAAAATTTTCATTTAAATCCTATACCAGTGTGGACCTAGTATCCAGTTCTACAGCTCTGGTTGTTCTTAGGTAACATTCCGAACGGAATGTTTGCAACAGGTGCAAGAAACTGTTATTAAACCAATTGTGAAAATCAGACAATTGTAGTTTAGGAGGTTGGCAGTCAGTTTGTTGATCGCTGAAACAGCGTAAAAAGTTATAATTTCTAATAACTAGATTCATATCGAATAAAATTATGAAAAAAACAAAGAAACCTTGTTATATTGCGCGTTAAAGTTTGCACAAGCTTCTTCAAGGTTATGTAATAAGTGTGACAAAGAGCGCTACTGTCTTTGATATTTACGTGATAATCCTTATACCGATTTTGATAATGATCCATTTGGTGCATTATATCTCTGCATATATCGTGCAACTGTATAAAGAAGCAAGGGATATAAACATTTTAGAAGGATGAAGTTCATTTAAAAAAAAAATGAAAGCACCTTTTCGTCGATAGATACTGCTAAGTGTTTCTGGTAACCAAATCCCCATTTTGTAAACGGAAGGTCAGATACTAACTGGTTGTAAGAGCAATGCTTAGTAATGTTTACTAGCAGCATAGTCAAGTCGGTCATGTCTTGCAGAACTGTATCCCTGCCGTCGTTATTGAAAGTTTTCATGTTGTTATCTATCCATTTATGAACGTCTTTCTGAAACGGATAAAAACCTTTATTGTTATAACCAACCTTATCTTTAATCTAATCTCCAACTCAATCACCAACCTTTAATCTCATCTCTAATTGATTTGTTAGTTCTTTTCTGAATTCCATCCTTTCGTGCCCAGTATCTAACGACGATAATCTTTCTAAGATCCTTACAAGAAAATTATCATTTTTTCAATGAAAACAGTGCAAATTTTTATTTTTATATACAGTAAATATAATAATTATTATGATTAATATTCACATACTTTAACTTTGAAGATAAGCAGAGGAAGCTTGGAGAGTCGAGTGGAAACAAGCAACATGTTAACTGTTTTTCATCTTGGCAATAACTTTTAACATAAGCAGATGCAATTCGGTCCAGGAGAGTCAACTGCATTAAAAATATTTAAAATTACAAATTTTTATGTATATTTTTTTAAATAAATGCTTTTACAATACATAAAAGAAACATTATTATTTAAATAACAATTTTTAATCGTTGATAGTAAGTAGAGATGACATTGAGGTCATCATAATTGAGTAACTCGTATTGTGACTCAACTTGTTTATCATTTTTGTTAATCAAACCGACTAAATAAGTTCTTCATAAGCATATATAATAGATTTTTTAATTTTTTTTATTATTTTTTTGCAATTATTTGACTTTTTCTTTTGATAAACGAGTTTTTTAAATCTATAATTCAAATGGTTTATCACTCAGTTCCTGTCACAGATAAATTCATAATTTCTAAATACAGCTGAATAAATATTTCACTTTTGATTGCAGATAAATATTCATTATTTTTTTTTCTTCACATAAATTTTTAAACTTCTTGTTACTTTTTAATAGATAATTGTTTTTAAATAATTTTTCTGCCACAAATAAAAAATTCTTTAGTTTTGTAAGAAGACAATTCTTTGGTTTATGTATAAATAAAAAATTATTTATTATTATAAGGATATATACAGGGTGAAGAAAAAATTCGTCGTAAAATTTTGTGTACTGATAGGGATCCTCGAAACAAGTCGAAAATGTCTGATGAACATATGATCTGAATGACACCGTCTTCGAATTATAACCTTTTAAAATTATCCAATCATCATCGAGTATACAAAGCACCACGCTTGCCTTCTTACTAATCCAGAAATAAGTAGGAGAGCGACCCAATGTGATGCTTTGTGTACTCGATGATGATTGGCTAACTTTAAAAGGTTATAATTCGAAAACGGTGCCATTTAATTTATATGTTCATTAGACAATTTCGATTTGTTTCGAGGTCCCCTATCAGTACATAAAATTTTACGAAACGAAGTTTTTCTTCACCCTGTATATGTTATGCCACCACAGACACTGACACACACAGACACACAGAGATACACCCACACGCATAATACTAGTGTGTGTGTGTGTGCGTGTCTGTGTGATAATATCGTATATATATATATAAATTCTTACAAACACACACACACACACACACACGTACAGTCATATATATATAAAAAATATATCGATATATACTTATAAAAAATTAAAAATATATATAAGATATATATATTTCATTTTTTTCCAGAAATAAACAACTTATAAGTTTTATAAGCAGTTGAATTATTTAATATTTGCCACAAATGAAAGAATTCATTATTTTTCACCCCTAAATACTTTTCTTTTTCTTAATTTTCGCAACAGATAAAATTTAAACATGCAAATTCTCCTCTATAAATGCACTTTAATATACTATAACATCCAACAGATAACAGTACAATAAAGATCTTCCACTTTATATCAACTGCAACTGTAACCGAATAAATTTAAATAATTACTCCAAACAAACTTACTTCTCTAGGATTAAATATAAGTGTTTGGAAGTTATCATCGTTTACTAATTCCCAAGAAGATCTGGATAAAATGCTCGCATCTAGCGCATCAAATGCATCCAACAAAGCATCGTCCATGATTCTAGTATTCTTATCTTCCGAATTCCAGTCGAGTAATGCTAACAAACGTCTGTATATTGTTAAGAAGAGATCAGAAAAATGTAAAAAAAACACCATTTAACAAAAACAATAAAAAAACTCACATCAATTTTTCTGTTAGTGAAGGTATCTGCTGCTGCTTAGTGAAGAGTTCGAATGCTTTCTCACTTTCAGGAAGGAGTGCTCCATTGAAATAAATATTTTCCTGTAAAATACGTTAGATAATTATACACAGTATTTTTCTTATGATAAATAATTGTTTGGGGTGTTATAAAAATTAAACCTCATTCTGTTGAGAGACGGAATATTTGATTAAATCTCTCATTATTTTAAAGTAATCTTCAAGAGAATACAAATCGCTGTCGTAACGTTCGTAATTCTGTTTCAAGAAGCAGAAAAATATATTTTATGACTAGCATAAAACAATCGTAAACTGTATTATAAATAATAATACCTGTTTCAAATTCAGGCGCAAGTTTATACTTCCTGCAAATTTGGAATTTTTTTTCAGTCTTGTAGTTACATCCCACCAGGAGTCACATCCTTCCGGGGGTATATCCTGCGATTTAAACGGATGCATACGAAATTATTTGTAATTTATTTTACATTAAATTAATTCAGACATGCAATTTTTCGTTTGGAGGAGGTATGACTGAAAGAAAAATGTTTGCAACGATCACTGACCTTCACAGGTATTGCTACCACTCCTATAAAATCGTCTTCGAACTTTCTGTGCCCAATATTGTTCTTGACTTGCCTGCAAAGGCTAAAATGGCACAAAAAATTAATTAAGTAACATCAAAATTTGCACACTGCGACTAAACTAACCTTATAAGACCGGAAGGCCTCTCCACGCTCATGACGTTTTCAAAAAATGACTTCTGTTCTTCTTCGTCTCTGTCCCAGATGCAAACTAGCAGCTGGTCTGTAAACACGTCTTTGATTTCGCTGTAAAAATCAGCAAATTTATCCATTTTATCCATAAATAACAAATTTATTTTAAAATATTATAAATTCCAAGTGATCTTACAGTTTAAACTGCTCGTTCCAGACTGGTTCGAGTGTTTTATTCTTAACAGAAGTCTTTGCTATTTCGCTGCTTAATTTTCTTCGATTATTTTTTATGTCTCCGTGTTCATCAATTCTGTCCGAATTTATAATTATTAAGGTGCAATAAGGATCGCTAAATCCTGAAAAATAGCAGCCACATTAAAAGTGATGCAATTTCACTTAAAACAAATACACATGTTCAAAAAATCGCACACCGTTAGCATCCATACTTCGAAGCTTTTTAGCTTTCACCACTTCTACTTTCAATTCGACGCACTGTAAACGGATAAAACGTGCAAACTGTATAAATTTATAACGTTATAAATGTAAAATTATGATATCAAAATAAGCACCTTATAATTGTCGTTGTTTAGAAGAGATAAATCGGGCGAATCTTTAATTTTAAATACCTAAAACACAGAAGAAAATATGGTTTAGAAAAAATCTTTGAAGTATTTTAATGAAATTTTTATGTATATAACATAATAATTTCTAACAATTACCAGGAAATTATAAGTCTATAAAAAGTACTTAATAATTTCATCTCGTGCATGATAATTTACTTGATGCTGAAGGACACTTCTCAGGCATGTCTCAGTTCAGATATTATGAAAAGTCATAGTTACTTTGAAGATTTCAGTTTATTATAATGGAAGACAAATAATTGTTTGTATAACATCACGTAAATTTCGAAATGATTACACCTACGTGTCTTCTCGATTTAAACTCTTATCTATAAACTATGACAGATGAGACAGCGGCGGACCTACAGCTATCGAGGCCCAGGGAGCTCCCTGGGGCCCCCTAATTGGAATGATCACCAAACAAAATGAGATTCGATGGCATCCTATGGGGATGTTTTGTGGAGCTGAAAGGGTAACTCGTTTATTTTAAGTCCTATAGGATTGAGATTTCGCCTCTAGGAGGGTTATTTATGGCACCCTTAAAGACGGTGTTGCCCAATTGTGCAACTTTTCGTTAAATCTAGGGAAAAATTTATTAAATTTGCTTAGTTTGTAACAGTATCTTGACACACGCTTACCCATCCGCTTTCTGCACATAGACCAGTATCTACCACCTGGACTGGCACATGAAGGCCAAGGGGGCCCATGGCTAGAATATAATTTTATATTATAGCTAGAATATAATTTAAAATAGAATATAAGATATGAGGCAAGGGGGCCATGGCTAGAATATAATTTTATATTATAGCCATGCGCCCCCTTGCCTCATATCTTATAAAATTATAGCATCAGCGTTTCTAAAATAAACATAAACGGGCACGGCACGGGCATTTATACCTAACTATCTTCTCAGAATACAAAGTTCCTTTTTTATATTTATGTATCTAGGTACATATACTTAAAACTTAAGGTTCTTCGGATGCTCCCCCTCAGTCCCCTTGATACGCCAATGCTAAGCTTATTCCTTAACAACGATTAGAAACAAAACTGATAAAAATGCACTGGCCAAAGATGCACTGGCTCCTATATAAAACATATTTTATCCCCATCTTAACCTATCCCTCAGAAACATGGACCCTAACACAAAGAAAAGAGTCTAAACTATAGATATAAAATTTCTAAGAACAATAGTAAGCAAACCACGAAGAAACACAAGTAAGAAATGAAACGATGAAATGTACTCTAAACATAGAAAGTATTGACACGGTTATGACGCGTTCTAGATTAAGGTGGTTTGGCCACATGAAAAAGCAAAATGAAGATAGTTTGGCCAGAATGATATTTGAAAAATGGCTTAATGGGAAAATACTCAGAGAAAGAAGATGGATAGATCAGATCAAAGGAGATATTGGAAAAATCTGGAAAAAGATTGGATAACTATTGAAGAAGAGCAGGCCTGACTAGACAGAATGAGATAGAGGAAACTGATTCGGCTGATCTAACACAGTTGGAACAATGAACTGGATATGATGAAGACTATTTAAATTCTGATTCAGTCCTGAAAACTATTCACAACGTAGAGGCATATCTCGAAGTTATGCTATTTTAGGTTCAAAAATGATGCTATAGGCCTAACTCAAAAATGTCCATAAATCGAAGCACTGTCTTTATTCATTTATTTATGCATGTAATGCGCTACAATTGTCGTGTGCATGCATAAGTAACACAACTGAAGCATTTATAAATAGAAGAAATAGTGTAGGACTTATTTTGATAAAAAAAAGCATTTCCCCCCAAAAAATGTGCTGCTCAAGAGCCATAACTCCAAATTAAACACTGAAACTTGGGGATGATGGTAATTCAAAACGTACGCAAGTCCGAAGTGCCGTAAATCGAGGAGCCATGGAGTACAACTATAATCATGAAAAAGAAAATTGATAAAATATTGTTGAAATAGTGACGCAATGTTATTTTATAACAATAACTGAAAACAAAAATCATAAAATATTATTGAATTTTTGATGCGATGCTGAAGGTAATCTAAAACATAATCACTGGAATAAAATAATACTTTCATAAATATTTTTTTAAATTACTTTTCAATTGGAAAGCCTTCTTGGCTTCCTTAATGCTTCCAAATTCAAAACCAAGAAAAAAGATTGATTAAGAAAATATATATAAAATCTTATTTCTAACTAAATATAATTTTCATGCTACAAGATTAGTATGTATCAGTCGTGCTTAATTATGCCCAATGTCTGGATTGTAAAGAGGTTTATCCCCCTGTCAAGGCCCTGACCTTTAATATTCTCCGTAATTATCTGAAAGAGAATTATTCGAAACAAGTTTCGTGCTTAACAAATGAATGCGATTGTTAAAAGTTTTAAAGAAAAATTGCCTAACTGAGACTTGTGTTGCACTTCTACATATCAAAGGAAGCATTATTAAAGCCTTATGTTTTCTTATCAATAATACTTCCTTAAACGCTCGTCAATGTTTAATTTATGTTTACGACATGCGAAAAATTTCGAAATTTGAACCGCATTCATCACATACAAAAAGTAATAAAAAATATATATAATTTATGAAGTTATTCAATTGCAAAACTTACGTTCCACCAACACAAAACTCCTTACACGGTTTTTAAGCGTATCAACCCAACTGTAGGCGATATAAATTTAGAGTAGAGTAAACTTAAGTGACAAAGCAGAAATTGCAAAAGTTGCATAGTCAAATGTTTTGATATTTTTTAAAAAATACTAAAATATCGCTACGTAAATTTAAATATCAGACTTACTTCCTGTAGATGTTTGACCAGTTTTCCTGCATCTTTAATGCTGGTTGATGCCAAAGGGTGTAAGATGCTGTTTACCATTCCTTGGAAAATATACTGATTTTCGGGATCCTGAAAAAAATGTCAGATACACACTGATAGAAAAATGCATGCAAAGAATAGATTTCCTTAATTATTTAAAGCAGATCACGCGTAGAATTTCCAATTAGACTATTTAATACGCCTCACATTGTAATTTATGGCTATACGAAATGCCCGAACGATCGTGACCCCGAAAATTGTTCTAGCTGAAGTGACAGCAACTCGTTGCATAGGAAAAAAACCTGGTATAATATTTACACCGCACAGATTTAATGTTTAAATCCCATTCACGTGATATTTCCTCTCGTCACGCATGATAAACTTAAAAATAACTGAATAATCGAATAAGAAACTCTCGTTTAAATTTTAAGCGTTAACGATATTAAAGGTACGTATCTGATAAACATTATAACGTGTTTTAACTTACCATGTCAAGGTGGGTGATGTTGTTCCAGCCAGTCTAGTGTTTGTTACGATAATGGGAGGTTTGGGAAGCTTTTGTGACGTATGTTCCAGGAAATCACGCCTTCGACAAAGTGACATCGTTCTCGTCCTTCATTGGTCGGATTTATCTTTCATCTTCTATGATTCAAGTAAGTGTAAAAACCGAATTGTGAAGCCAAAATAAAGCGAATTAATTAAAACACGTGAATCTGTATAAAATATTTTTAGATGCGAATATATTCATTCTGTTTAAACCGTGTTTTAGGCAGTAATTTTAACTGTTTAAACACCTTTTTTGCTATATAATTTCCATTGTTTTATATAGTTATTTTGTCTATTATATAAGCTAAAAGCGGCAGAGGTACAATTATTTTTTTGATCAAGGTAAGACGGTAATGCCTAAATCATATAACTCACCTGCACAAAATTATTATTTTTTGGCAGAATAATAATTTATATTTAAAATATTGAACATAATAGGAACTATATATATATATATTTATAAACAAATACTTAACTTGCGTTATCAGTAAACATAAACAAGGAGAAATGCATTTTAAACCAAATTTATTTATTTTTTTTTTTTAAATATGCAAAAATTAGAAAAATTTAAAAAATAATTAAAAATCATCGAAGAGATTTTGAGAGAATTTTTGATTATTTTTAAATATATAATTTGCAGAATAAACTAGAAAAAAATATTTTAAAATATTTTCTGGAGAAAGAAAAAAACACTTTGTTGTCCTTCTGAACTTTAATAAATAACAATATAATTTTTTTTGATATCAAATAGTAATTTTATTCACTTATCTAAACTAGTATTAAATTTTACAAGTTTTATTATTTTTATAATAATTAATTTAATCGATTCATTAAGAACGCAATTATTTATATGAAAATCCATATTTTCTACAAAATTTTATGGCAGAATTAGTTTAAAAAATAATCCTGTACTCTTTTAAGGAGTCAATGGACTATCGTTAAGAAACAAAATAGCATTTATACGTAGAAGGAATTAAAATTCCTGCAGTATTGCCACTTTTTTTTTTTTTTGCTATTACTTTGCATCCGGTTAACGCGATCGGTTACTTTCGTTTTAGTTTTGCCTTTGTAGTTAAAAATGCTACAAAAATTTATCTATATAAAATAATAAGTGTACTTTGCCCTCAATTTTCTTAGAAAATTTGCAGTTACGGAAGTTTATATTTCGGTGACAGTTCGAAGAATGAATGGTACCGTTTCACTTTCACTATTATTAAATCTGGCAGGATGCTTGGAAGAACGATTTAGAATAATGATCTTGTTCCACCTGACACGGTTTCTTAACCATTTTCTCTTGCATCTTTTTAAGTGTCTTTCTTCGTCACCCGAACAAAAGTCGTGACTTCAATCATGTGACAATTTGTGCAATCGGCTTGATGGGAAAATTTCTAAAAATGGATGACGTGTGAAGCGTAAAATTTCAGTATGAACAATTAAAATGTGATCAGATAACTCGTTCGACCTATTGCGCCATAATAAAAAAAAGTCTTGACTGTTTAGTATTAAGCACTAACAATTGTACGAGTTAAAAACGACAAAAGATGTTCATCTCCTAGTAATAAACACACAATAATCATAAATTACATTCTGTCGGTGTCGTTAAAGATTTTAACAAAACCATATAGTTTTTTCAGAAATATTGCATCTTTTTCTAACAAAACAGACTAAACTAAGTTTCTTTATCATTTATTTTTAAAAATATTCCAAAATTTTATGAATAGAACGAATAATATTGTATTAATAGTTCTGCATTAATTAACTACACAATAATCATCATTTATCCATTCCAGAGGGGTAATCATTGCATTAAAATTAATTATTCAAATTAATCACATGATAATTAAATAATATTTTATTATTAATTATGCTAATTTAATAATAAAATATAATTTTATTATCATATGATTAATTTGAATAATTAATCGTAGTACAATGATTTCGCCTCTGCAATGGATAAATTGGATGATTATTGTGTAATTAATTAATGCCCCCTGTGAGATAAGGGATTATAATATACCCACTGTTTGACCCCGCGTGTCGTGAAAGGAGACTACAGGGGTCCCCTCACATTGATGGTTCCGAGATCTGTCACTGGTGCTTGC
>WUQG02421286.1:0-15165 GCA_011317285.2 Androctonus mauritanicus | reverse complement strand
TATAGAATAAATTTACTGAGTTTGGCTGGGAAGATATTTGGTGAGATTATTATTATTGAAAATGAAGAAGGTGATTAATGGAGAGATTATGGGATGTGCAATATGGCTTCAGGAGTGGAAGAAGATTGTGGACCTAATTTTCTCAATGTGTATGATTGTGGAAAAATAGCGCTGCATGAAGAAAGTATTCTGTACTTTTGTAGATCTTAAGAATGAAGAAATGTTGAAAAGATTCTTTTGTAGATCCTTGTCTAACAGAATGAATAGGTGTTATCTGTAAAATGAGGGAATATGGTGTGAATGAATAGCTGTTTGAGGTAGTGAGAGCAATGTGTGCTAACAACTGTGCAAGTGTGAGAGTGAGAGTTCATTTACTCACACAGTTGTGCAAGAGCGTGTAAATAAAGGCATTTCAGAGTAGTTTACAAGTGAGGAAGAGACAAAAGATGTATGATGTCTCCATGATTGTTTAATATATATATATATATAGATGTATGTGTGAGGGAAACTGCTATGAGTTGGGTGTGAAGGTAGATGTATATGTGTGTTGTCTGCTGTATGCTGATAACACTATTCTCCTCTCTGAATGAACAAGATTTGAGAATGAAGCAATGAAGTACGTCAGAGGAAACAGATGAGATAAAATGCAAAGAAGACAAAAGTACTTATATTTGAGAGGAAAAAAGAATGTACAGGATGTGAGACTGTGGGATGAATGTCAGGAGCGAGTGAATAAATTTGTGTACATAGAAAGTATGTTTGAAAAGGAAGGCAGCATTGATGGTGAAATTGTGAGAACAACAAATGCTAGATTAAAAGTTATAGGTGCACTTAGAAAGCATGCAAGAAATAAGAATTTGTCAAAGAATGCTAGGATGGCTGTGTATCATAGTATACTGGTCCCAATATTGATGTATAGAAGTGAGACCTAGATATGGAATAAAAATATACGAAGTGTCTGAGTGTAATGGAGATGAGATACTTGAGACGTATTGCAATATGACTGTCTGGATAACAAAATACAAAAGGAAT
Organism: Androctonus mauritanicus; assembly: GCA_011317285.2. NCBI lineage: Eukaryota > Metazoa > Arthropoda > Arachnida > Scorpiones > Buthidae > Androctonus > Androctonus mauritanicus. Next base: position 14,133 of record WUQG02421286.1, on the reverse strand, counting down.
ATGGAGTGAAAATGAGTGTGATAGATGCAGTCCATAAATCAACTTTGAGATAGTTTGATTATATGGAATGAATGAGTGAAGAGCAAATAACAAATATATGCTAGACATATTTTGGAGGGTAAATATAGAAGAGTGATGCTGAGGAAACAGTAGAGAGATCAAATGGATGAGTATCTGATATATGGGTTTCAGAGTCTGTATAAGAAGCAAATTTATATGAAAAAAAAGACTGTAGTGGAAACTAGATATAATATATAAAGATAAGAGATGTATGGCACCATCTGATTGATGATATATGAATGTTTTCTTCTTCAAATACTGCCTACACTGTTACCTGGATATTATTATTGTTGTATAGATAATAATGTACCACTATCTACAGAAATTACAATACATTGAAAATTGCAGAATTAGGATATTGATATGATGCTGACTGAATAATTGGTGTTGAGTGGATGAATTTCCATTCTGTCTGTTGTTGCATAATTTTCTTTGTATGTTTTATTTTTCTATCTTTTAATTTGCTGTTTGAATAATACTTAACTGAAGATTCAAAATAAGGGAAAATTTTTGTTCTAATGTTACATTTCTTTGATGTTGCTAGTAATATATATTTAAAAAGAAATTATGCAAATTTTTCATAATTTCCTTTTCTATCTTGAAAAGAAAATTATATAAGGGAGAATATTTCATGAATAAATATGATAATTATGTAGATAATTTATAATATATTAATTTAATTCTAATTATTATATTAAATGTATTATGAAAGTAAATTACAAATATATTTCAAATATAGAGATCAAAAACTTTAAAATTCAATATTTGAGACATTTTAAGACTTAAGAAAACAAAAAAATGATCTTATTGGCTTAATATCATTTCTTAATTTCCATAAAGTAGATGTAATGATTCTTATTTATTTTCTGCCATTGTTTTATTTTTTGGCATGATGAAAGAAAATTTCAATAAAACTTCAAATTCAACTTTAACTTCAAACAAATTATTAGATTAGTTTATTAATTAATTATAAAGTTAATATACAAATCTAACGATTTGTTTTTCTAATACTCAATTCTGCTGAAATTCTCTCCATACAGAATATACAGGAAGATAGAGAGTTAGCAGAATTCAGCAGAGTTAGAATATTAGTTCCTTTGTATTTTTCCAAAATAATAAAGCATGGTTTTACAATATAATTTTGAATTATCAATAAAAAATAATAAGCATAATTTATTTTTGCCTTAAGGGCCAAAGTTCTTATTCTCTACATGTTTTGGTAGCAAAATTCAATAAGGTAAATATTTGTAATATCAGAATCAATAATATAATAAAATTTAATTTAAATTATTTAACATGCATACCAATAGATGCTTCTAAACTACCCCATCGTTTTGGAATTTTCTTTTTTATTGTTATTTCTAAACGACCACTAGATAATCTATAAATGCATTCCTTTGGTTTGATTAATTCTCTGAAAATTAAAAATAAATTAAGCAATGAAAATTTTAAACATAAAAATCAATGATTTTCTGATTTAATAAAGATAATTAAATATTAAAATGTATATTTCTAAGAGCATTTATTCTTATTGTTATTTTAAAACAATAAAAATAAATGCTCTTAAAATATACATTTTTTCTAAACAATATTTTGGTTAAAATATTTGTGTAGATACTAACAGTAACAGTATCTTCATTTAAAATAATATGCTAAATAAATAAAATAAAATTATATTTTAAAATATAATCATAAATAATAACTTGTAAGATTTTATTAAAAATTTTTAAAAATTTTGAATACTGAAATTCCCATTTTTATTCAATATTCTATATACACTTTATTTATATTGAAAGTGTATTTAATTAAAGTTTACAAGGGACAAAAAATAACAGACAATAACACTGGAGACTAAATAACTAATATTTATTTTTTCAAATAGTGTTTAAGATAATAAAAATTTTGCAAGAGAAAATATTTTTAAAGACTAATCTTGTATGTTTCTTTGGAATTCCAAAGAAATACAAGAAAAATTTCATTAAGAAAAATGATTTTAGACAATTTTTTAATTAAAATTTTCCCATATGACTTTTCATCATAAAACTTAAAAATCCCTATGCTTTTCCACAAATACTTCTTAAAATTTATTTAAAAAAATTTTTATTAATAGTAATGTAAAGCAAAAATGATAAAATTAAGCATATACAGAAGCTGCATCTGATAAATGTATATTTTCAACAGCTGTTAAATTTACAATTCTAAAAATTTAAAGTATGTTTATTCCCAAAAGCCATTTTTGTGTTATTAATTTCTATAATATATAAGCAGAGTTATTTGAGATGATAATGATAGGAATAGAATATCTGAAAAATATTTTATATTTATCATTTAGTTCATTGGTTCTCTTCATTTGTTTATAACAATCCTTAAAGTGTGTCAATTACTTTCAATATTTTTTAATTATAAATAAAATAAATCCAATAAAAAATTTATTTATTAAAAATATAATAAATACAATATGTACAATATTAAAAATAAATATTAATATTATATTATTAATATTTCAAATTATCTTTTATTTTGATATGATCTGTATAATTCAAGCTTTTTGGTAATTTGATCTCATTCACCATGAAGAATCAAAGATTATACAGGGATTCTCAATTTATAATGGTGATTATTTCCTCTAATTAAAATTTGACTCAACAGATGGTGGCATCATAACCTTGATTTGAAAAACTAATTGGTAAAATTATAGTTTAATTCAGAATTATTATGCTACAGGTTAATTTGGCTTGAAATATTCAATGATTATGACAAAAATCAATAGTTATAATAGCAGCTATCAATGATATTGCAATAATGTCCACCAATTGACCAAATGAATACAAATATTGTATGATGGAAGCACAACAGCTTTATGTTTTTAGATATTCAGGCCCAACCTATTCATCCCATACTTCACTGCCCCATAGACTGTCTTTGTGTAGGGAGTCTATGATGAGCATTGAAATGCTCCATCACTCAATATGCAATAAATAATAATAAAAAAACCATAATAGGGAAAAAATTGTTAACAATGCTGGTCTTCAATGCTTTTTTAGTTAAGTGTTGTCATTTCAATTCAAGAATATTTTTTGAAATGTCTACAATGAAATCACAATATTAGAAAGCAATTCCCTTATCCAGATCCAATCCAGGGCCTAGAAAACTTGAAATTGAATTCAGAAAATGAAAATGCCATGGCTAAGAAAAATTTTATTTGTGACACAAGTGCAAACATCTATTCTCTTTTGACTCTACCATAGATTTGGTCAAACAGTTCATAATTGGGCCTGGAATGGACTCCATCACTTATTAATCAATCAATGATTGGGACAATTGTATTTAAAGAATAACTACTTATTTTTGTTAAAAACTTGAACATAAGAATGTAATTTATGCATTCCATTTTTGTTTTTAATCTACTGTTTTCTTTATTTTTACTATAAATCATTGGCAGGTATGAGAAATATATTTTTTTTCATTTTAAAGATACTCAACTTTTATTTAAGATTACTATACTATATTATTTTTAAAAAATATAATTAATATTCTAATTTTTGATAGTTAGAAAATCTAATCACCATTTATAGCAATCTACCTATGAGAAATTATGTTCAAAATAATGATGGATTTAAATTACAATCAAAATTTTTGAATGTATTTCTCTTTGTAAGTCAGAAACTCCTGTACTGTCCAAGTCATCCTCAACTCTGATTGCTTATTCATACATAATAGTGATGTCATCAGTAAATTCTGTGATTGGTCAATGCAATTCACATGCATACTAGTCTATGCATAATATACCAAAAGCATCCTTTTTAAGTTTGGTGTTTGCTATTTTGTGTTCATTATATAATTAAGGATAATGTATAGTGTCTTAGTAAAGAATAATAGTGGAAAATCCATAAATTTTAGATATTTCTGACTTCCAACTACTCCAATTTACAAACACAGGGTTCAAGCTGAACCTTGTCATAAGTTGAGAATTACCTATATATGAACTTTTCTAGGATATTTACTTTTAAAACTTTTCTAGGATTTTTACTTTTAGAGTCTAAAAAGCATAGATAATATTTAAATTAAAGATATCCTAAAATAAATTTATATATTAAAAAAAATATATACTTGACTATTATTTTCCAAATGAAAAGTGTATTTTCATCTGAAGACTTATGAACATTGAGAAATTTGATATCACTGAAAAAATAAAAAAATTAATATTTTAAATTATATAATAAAATTATTACTACTATGTATAAACAATATAATAAAATGGAATACCTAGTTTGAAATTTTACAGTTACATTTTCTTCTTCAAATTCAATACACAAAGTTTCTTTTTTGATATTTTTGATATAAATATACAAAACAAGTATATCATTTGCCTAAATAAATCAATCATCTCATGAGATAAAAAGGTTTTAAAGGAATGATATATATATGTATATATATTATATACAAACCTTTTCATACCAATCATGTTTAACATGCTGAACTTCATAAGTATTTGATATATTAATCACTGGAGTAACAAACTGACTATTAGAATTTTCAGCCTATTAAAAAAAAAGTTTTTCAAAAACATATTTTGTTAAATAATTTTATAATATATTCATAATTTACTAATTTATGGTTAACTGAATTAATTATTATAACCTGTAACTGATTCCATATTTCAGGTGTCTTTTTTACTGTCTTAATAATAAGTTTATTTCCTTTATGATGCACATCAGTACCTTCAGGAATAACTGGATGACATAATTCACATTCCCATTTATGATCATCTAAAATTTAATTTAAAAATATTTAAAAGTTTCATATTAATATATTTATTTAACAAATTCTTTAAAGTGTGATATTTTTATGTTAAAGAAATATGAATAAATATTTTATAATTAAATATTTAATTGTTTCAAAAATATAATATTTAAAAGTAAAATAATAGGTACATTCTGAAATCAATAGAAGAATTTTTACAAAATAAAAATTATTAAATTTTAATTCAATGACATAATTAAATTTTAATTTTAATCTGACATAAAAAATCATTGAATTAAAATTATTAAATTTTAATTCAATGATTTTTTATGTCAGATTCTAACTTATGTAAAATGGTTGTTCAATGAAACCCTATATAAGTTGAAATGTATATATGTTGGAGCATATCTTATACCAATGGTTTCCAAACTTTTTGTGTCTGAACTCCCCCTTTATAAAAACTTGGTACACCCTCTCATTTTCACAACAGTCTAATTTTATAAATATCTTCTACTTATTTTAATACTACAAAACAATATACCATATTTTGTATAAATAAAGTTCTTTTACATAAAAAATATATATTTATTATGGTATAATAATTTTTAATACAATTAAACAAATCTTACAAAAAATAAAAAATAGAATACATGTTTAATACAACATAATATTTAACATGATGAATGGGCTTGTTTATCAGCACAAATTCTTTCAAACCTGGGTGTTGTTGAAGATACTGCAATTCTTTTTTAATCATTAAATGAAATTGATATTTTGCCTTTAAAATAGATACCTATTTACAAATGTTACCTATTTACAGCAGAACATTTATTTGGGTACATGGATATTTGTATTGTATTTATAATCCTTTTGTTGATTCATTTTTTTGACATCAATTTGAATTTATTTTTTTTTTTGTTTGTTTGCCTCAAAAATGATGTTTTTGTTAATTCTTGCATGCTCCCCCTGACATAGACTAGTGCCCTCTAGTGGGGCACACCCCTGGTTTGGAAAACACTGCCTTATACAATAGGCCTACTAGTGTATCAAAAAGACATTGCATTCAAAATAGTTATATTAAAGAATAAGCATACAAGTTAGCTGGTTGGGCTGCATAGTTGCAGACACTTCTATCTTAGAGGAACTGGATTCAATTCCAAATCCCACCGTTCCAGTTTTTCACAACAGGTCTAGATCTAGACTTTGCTTGTTAACTAAAAGCTACTAAGCACAACATATATATGACAAATGATGAAATTAAAAAAAATGTTTGTATCTCTGCATTATAACTTTATCCACTTTGATCAGTAAATTTTTCTTGTAATTCAAGAAGTTTTTAGAAATATAAATCTACATAAATCTACTTATATATTGTTACAAGAAAAAATTGCAAAAATTCTGTAAAGTAATTATTATAAAATAAATTCATATTATAATGAGAAAATAAGAAAAATTATAGTTTAATATTGTTAAACTAAAATAATCAAATACTATATTTTTTGCATAATTGTGACACATATTTTTGTCAATTTTCTAATCAAGAAATGAGATATAAAAATTATGCAGAAAAATTTCAGAAGATATTTGTTTTAGAGATGCTTTCAATTTAGAATCGAAAATACCAGGTGAGTATCCACAAAATTGAAATATTTGAGTTTATATGGCAATTCAGAGAGCCCCAACTTATGATAGGATTTCATTCAGAATTTTCATTTCTATCTTGGAATCAAAATAATTTATAATATCAATTCCTATATGTATTATAAATGAAAGTTATGATCTATAATCAAAATTCTTTCAAATTTGAAAGAAACAAAAAATTTATTGCAATAATGTTTAATAAATATTGTTAACCCTTTAAAACAAGAAAAATATTCATTTCATCTATGTTAAGAATATACAATAAGAATATCATCATTACACCCACATCTTCATGAAAGGGAAGACAATCAATTACTCTTCATTAATTCATTCTATAACTAAACCATTGCAGAGTTGTTTAGCTACTGAATCCACCATACTTTTTCTAGCTTTGCCACAGAATTTAATTATACTTTTCATTCCAATCATATCCTTTAAGTATTTAATTCCATTTTATTCCTTTCACATATATTTCAATCCGGCATTTGTTCTTCTTATAAAATCATAATCAGTACAATCTTTCCTCTAAAATAAACTTCCCAAGTACATAAACTTATTCACTTGCTAAGATTAAAATTTCCATTCAGTTCAAAATTTCATACTTTGTACATTTGTCTATTATAAAACAAAAAGTTTCATCTTTCATGTATAAGTTTTTATATTCTCATATATTTCTTATATGCATTTTTCAATCATATAACAAATATCACAGGGCCTTGTTCACTCTGACAGAAGAGAATAATGTTATTAGCATGCAGAGTCAGTATCTTCAATCATCCATCATCATATATAACTCATTTTCAGCATTTTTCCTCAAACATGAATCCATATACACAGCCATTAAGATAGGGTCCAATTTTGCTTTACCTCTTTCTTAAGAATTGCAAACATGTCTTCATTCATTCTCTCTCTCTCTCACATAACTGCAAGCTTATACTGTTTTCATAACTCAAGTAGCTGTTTATTTACACCATACTCCCACAGCACTTTCTACATAGTTTACTCCTATTTACTTGTTATGTCTTTTCAATATCTATAAATGTAAAGATTACTTCTTCATACAGAATATATTATTTTATTCATATAATATTGAGAAAAATCTTTTAACAAAATGACCAGCCATCTCCAAACCTGATTCACCTGTCAAATTGATGTTCAATCAATAAATCAACAATGACAATATCAAATTGCCTTTAACCCTTAATCATCTGGTTCATGACAAGAAGTTCCTCAAAAAAATCTTCATAATGTTGACTAGTAGAATTTGAGTGAACAGTCTTTTGATCCATGTTGCCAAATATTATTAATTAAACATACCACAATTCCACAGTTAACAATTCATTACATAAATATAAACAATGATAATATACATAAACACTAAACTGCATGATGAGATAGCACATGATGATAACAGTTTAATGATAAAATGATGATGGATAAGTATTAGCTGAGGACAGGAAAGAACTGTATGAAAAACTCTGATGGTACTGATGAGCAGATGAATTTTTTCAGGTGACCGAAGATCCAATACAAAATCTGGCTATGTTGAAAATTTACACAGAAATACAATGAAAATGATAATTTGCATAACTTTATAATGAACTGCATGATAGTAAGGTGGCATGCCACTTCCTCTTCTGTTTGCCATCTTCTTTATTCCAACTGGTGTTTGATTTAAAGATGTAAAATGCAACTCCAGGTAACTTGTTAGAATGAACAACAATATAAGTAAAAATTAATAAATAAAAATACTATTTTCAAATTATTACTGCTAAATAATTTTCTCCCTGTTAGGTCAGCCAACAGTAGAATTTTCTTAATCTATCCATATATCCATTTCTAAAGACAACATGTGCAATGCACATCTTACTTTCCTCATCTCTTATCCTAATAATTCTCTCAATCATAATTTTATCAAATATCTTCTCACTTATACTTAGCAAGCTTATATCTTTAGGATTTTTGCACTCATCTCTTTTATCTTTTCCTTATAGATGGGACAATCACATCATAGTTCATTCACTTGGAATACTACCACTTCATATTATGGATGAATGTGACTACTTTTACATAATATCATAACAGGCTGCATCATATTTCAACATTTCAGCAATAACCCTATTACTACCAGACTCTTATTACATCTCAATATATCAACTGCATTCACAATCTCTTCCACACTGATCCCTTAAGCTCACATTCATCAAATGAATTCATTTTTCTCATTAGGAAGATTATAGAAATACTTTAGCTAGCTATTAACTATTTAAGATTTCATCTAACATTTTCTCATATTTATCTTTTCATACTATATATATCCATTCTATTCTCTTCTTAAACTTCTCATATATTTTGGTGCACAATAGACCATTGTTGGTAAAGGTGCTTAGGCTGGGTAGGCTCTTCCCTCTGTTACTATTACTACTCTCATATATTTTCAAAACATCCTTTTGTTCCCTTCTAAATCATTCTAACCTATCATTACCTCACTTTCTCACCATTTTCTCTTTAATGTCTTTCAGCACCTATGTCTATTCTTTCTTCCATCTCTTATAATCCATATTTCCAATTCCATTTAACATTATGCTCTATTCTTCTCTGTTACAGCACATCCAACAGCATCATTCTACTATGCACTTCTCTTTTTTCTAGCAACTTTTATTTCATTAATTAACCTCTTTGAAATTCATCATATACTAGTAAATAAAAAAACGGAAGACTGTTCCATAGTTACTAAGTTGTGAAGCCTCTAAAGATGAGGATTTCTTGTCATTATGAATTATCATATTTAGACATCAAAAATTATTAGATATGAAGACAAACTGATTTTTCAGAAATTTTATAATTAAACAAACAGATATTAATAAAACAATAAACTTTTTTCACATTGCCCTTTGCACATCAAAAAATGATTATTTAAAAAATATATCAAAAATAAGAACATTAACTGCAAAAAATGGATGTTAAATATCCATTAACAGGCATTTCAAACCACATACATAACTTTTCAATGTAGTATGACTGAGTTTGTAGCAGAAACACTTTCATTATAGTATAAGAAAATAGTAACTAGAACAAGGATACAGTGATCAACACAATAATCAAGAAACAAAATAATTTAACACACAAAATACTACTTAATGGTTATTCTAACAATCCTTTAACTCAGTGATTTCTAAACTTTGTGTGTCTGCACTCCCTTTTTTAATAAAAAATTGGTACCTCATTTTCATAAAAGTCTAATTTTTGTCCAATCAACAAAATGTTGGAGAAGACATTTAATGTGATGGTAAGCTTTTTTCAGCACAAATTCTCTCAAATCAGGTGATATCGCTACTTGCAATTCTTTTTTTAATCACTAAGCAAGATCAATGTTTTGTCTTTAAAACAACTACAGCAGAAAGTTTCTGGATACATGAATATATGTACTGTATTTATAACACTTTTGCCAATTCCTTTTTTCGACACAAATTTGAATTCATTTTTTGCTTGTCTGTCTCAAAAATGATGTTTTTGTTAATTCTTACATGCCCTCTAGCAATGAACTTGCACCTCCCAAGTGGGACATGCCCCACAGTTTGAAAAACATGCTTAACTAAATAGAAATATGATTATTTAAAACACAGGTATCATTAATTTGATTTGAATTAAATTTAAAAACAGAAATTCATTATATGTATCCAAATATCATTAGATTAATAATGAGAGTGCATTATCAATTTATTTAATGATAAACCTGAAAAATTTTATAATTAATAAAAGAAATGTTGTTTCAAATACAAATTGAGAGATGCAGATGACTGAAAAAATATTTGGACTGAATTCTACAAAATAAAGTTACTAAATGATGCCCTCAACATTAAAAATGCTTTATTATTACCTTAGCACAAACCAAATACAAAGTGATGATAAATGGCATCCTATAGAAAAATTATAGATTAATAGATCCTAGAAATTATAGGATGAATTATCACTGAATTCTTATATTTTCTACTGGAATGTCCTTACAAATCTACCAGGTTACTTTTTCTTCTGTTAGCAAACATTTTTCATATTTCATCAATAAATTTTAACTCATCAAGCTTTCACAAAGTAAAAAAAATTGAATAATGAAATTGGAGAAATAACAACAAATGTCTCCAAAAAAGTGTGTCAATTTTTTTTTATTGTACTGATGTATTCTATGTATTTAATGATTTTATTATAATGAAAATCAAATGGAGTTCCATTTTCTGCATTCCTTATATTTTTTCTAATATATATTTGGCACATATAGCATTGTATTCAAGACTTTGATTTTATTATTTTATCAGATTATGTTAGAAGCCATAGTAATGATATTTGTGTCAATTTATATACCAAAATTAAAAAAAATATTGTTATAAAATAATTATTATTTAAAAATTAAATAATATCCCATCAAAATTATTTAATATGTAAAAAATAAGCCAAGTATAGTACTAAGAAATTAGGATTTTTGTTACAATTTAGATGTGTCTACTTTGGCTGATGTTACTATTTTATTTTCTTAAACTGTCAACTAAATAGCCACATCTAAATTGTAACATATTTAGATGTGGCTACTTGGTGAGTTTGATGGAATAAAATTTATTTTTCAAATGATGATAAATATAAATACACAGAATTTAATCAAAACCAGTTGAGCAATACACTATATAGAAGAGTTCAGAATTAAAGGACTTTCTATTCTCTTCATTTTAGTGCAACAGAGCTGAATTTTTCAGAAAGTTAAATAACATAAGTAAAATTCAAATTCTGGATTTGTTCAAAATTGATCAAACAATGTGATCTGTAAAGACATTTCTAGAAAAAAAAATCATCCACTTCTATAACTTTCAATTTTAGCCCAATTAGCCAAATTTTTCAGGTGTTATTGAGCTATGATGTATCTATATTTCAAATTTGATCAAAATCAATTAAATAATGCAATATGTAGAGTATTTATGGAAAATGGACCTCCATTTCCCCCTTTATTTTGACCTGATTGTATTGAAATTTTCAGAGGAACTCAAGCATCTTAAGAAATACTTATATTCCAAATTCATTGATATCAGTTGAACAATGTCCTCTGTAAAAGTGCCTGCAGAGGAGAAAAAGGCAAAGAAAAATGATGCTTTTTTTGTCAATTTTTGCAATATTTAAACTGCTATAGTTCTATTATTAATTGGATTTGGAACTACAAATTTGACAATTGATTGTTTTATTGAATATTTTTTTTTTCTCAGATATAATTATCAGATTAATAATATTTTACTTAAGACCAAAGTTATAGCAAATTGATTTTGGCCACAATGACTCCTGCAATAAGTCAGTGACTATTGTACTTGGCTTAGTCACTGCTACACTCCTGATCATATATATATATATATATCTTTGTTTATAATTTTGGCAGAGATACTTTTATTTACTTTTTGAAGGTATGTTGGGGGCACAGATATATTTATTTTCTAGAGGTATGAATAACTAAATCTCCCATTAATTAATTTCTGAAAGAGTGAATATACAGGAGTATTCCCAGAAGTGGGCATTATTTAAACAAATTTTTATTTAAATACTTTTTAAATAATTTTTATCTTATTTATTATTTGATTATTTACACAAATAAAAAATAAATGCATTCTAAAATACAGCAACAAATGATAAGATAGCTTATACAATTGTGCATTATCATTTATCTGTACAATTATGCATCATAATTCTACAACTATACAATTAATTATGATACAACTTATATACAATAATAATTTAATCTTCTTAACATAAGCATTTTATAGAAACCACTGTACAGTACTATAAAATTGTACAATTGTATAGTACATTACAAATGTGTAATTATAAATGGTGGTACATTTGTATTCAGTATGTAGTTGTACAGCAACACAGTTTATTTTATCAAACAATTATATATTTCTATAGTAAAATTTGTACACTAGTTATATAGCTCTACAGTTGTACAAAATATGTATATTTGTTTTATTTTTATAATGCAATAAGTTTTAGATTTAGTTGTTCATTTGTACAACAATGCATCTTTTATATGTTGCTACTATTTAATAAACTAGCACTATCAGCAGTTGATACAAACTTTATTCAGATGCTAGCGTTTTCGACAGCTTTACCTGTCATCATCAGGCTAATTGTACCAAGTTGACTTGTAACAGAAAATTACATCAAGGAACAAAAGAACACATTCGGCATTTCAAATTTTAAATAATGGAATATTACAAATTTGGAATATGACCATTATAACAAGGAAATAACTAAATAACATAAGTAATAACTAAATAACTTAATACTACAAAAATAAATTATTAGAGAACTTTGCAGCAAAGACTTGCTGAGCACAAGAACGACATAAAGTTTGGAAGAACAACAGCAGCCTTAGAAGAACAAGCTTATTCTAACAATATGGAAATACACTGGGACCACACAAAAATAATCAAACCACTCCTGAAACCTTTGCAAACGCTCACGCAAGAAACAATCAAAATTATGAGAAGGGCTGAGAAGCAAGATTTAATAAATGACAGAACCACTGTAGATCTTCCAGACACATGGAAGTATTTATTAAACCGCTATACATAATGTATTAGCCAGACCTTTCAACAAGAACAATTTGTAATTATACTTGTGCTCCACGTCGAAGTGATTTTAAATTATTCCTTTCACAGCTGTTTTTAATTGTAATATATGATTTTGCTTCCTCTTTTGGTGGATTGCTGTATTCAAGATACCATCCCAAATATCTTAACCACCCGGACTTTTAGTAGACATCCTACCTTAAGTTGTTAAACATAATTTCACTACATTAATAATTTATTTTTGTAGTATTAAGTTATTTAGTTATTACTTATATTATTTAGTTATTTCCTTGTTATAATGATCATATTCCAAATTTGTAGTATTCTATTATTTAAAATTTGAAATGCCGAATGTGTTCTTTTGTTCCTTGATGTAATTTTCTATTACAAGTCAATTTGGTACAATTAGCCTGATGATGACAGGTAAAGCTGTCGAAAACGTTAGCAACTGAATAAAGTTTGTGTCAACTGCTGATAGTGCTAGTTTATTAAATAGTAGTAATAACTAAAGACGAAACAAAGCAGTTTGAAACACCTATGGAAATATATGTTGCATAAAATATGTACTGTTGTATGTATATACAATAGATGTAGATTTGTATGGTTGTCGAAAATATTTTAAACTAATTACAATTGTACTGTTATATAAAATCTAGTTATACATGTATACAACAGGTATACAGTTATACAAAATGTATGCAATATGCATACAATTTAACAAAACTTACACAACAGCTGTAAAAATTTAAACTTATAGAAAATATATACATTAGATGTATAACTATTCAAAATGTATACAAAATATGACTCAATAGCTGTACAGTTGTACAAAATATATATGAAATGCATGCTATTTAACAAAATATATATAATAGGTGTACAGATATTCAATTGTATAAAATGTGCAGAAATGTGCCTATTAGGTGTATAATTATTTAAAAGTATACAAAAGTATGCATATATACTAACAAGGAGATGCCACGAATCTCTAAATCGTTTTCCGAATGAGCCATAGCTTATTCGGTAGCTTGTATATAGATGATAAAAACCCTAAAGGGGTTTGAGTGAATGGGCCTTTGTTTACGAG
>WUQG02421275.1:0-15166 GCA_011317285.2 Androctonus mauritanicus | reverse complement strand
GCGTCAAACGGCTGGCCCAATGAACTTTATTAGTGGAGTTCTGCACGCACAAATTTTTTCGTCAAAATCAATGAGTCACGAGTCATGTAGTCTCCTTGTTAGATTTCCTTAGTTAGTTCACTGAAGACGAATTTGTAATCAAATCCTGGGTTGTGAAAATAAATACTTTTCTAGGTAATACAAACTGTTTTTCTGTTCTCCATGATTAAATGTGCTTGATTTACAAAAGCTAAAATTAGCTGGTCATGGGCTATCTGATCCTGTATCGCATGTACATTTCTAATGACATGTAATATTGTAACACAATGTAACTTTGGATAGCGATAAATAGGAAAAATATCTAAAAGATATATTGTGAATAGTACATTTATTTCCTATTGTGGATATTACTGGATTCTAAGAGCCAATTTTCCCAATTTCCTGACCAACTTTCCTTAGGATTCAGGAATGGAAAAACAAAAAAAATTCCCAAGAACAGGCAGGAAGAAATTCCCATCAGGAAACCCTAATAACAGTACCTATAGAAGACATAATAGAGAAAACATGGCTCTCATCCAAGCAGCCTATTTGAGAGATTTGATTTTTAAATGGGACAACATTACAATCATTGATCGTGTTCTAATGAATAGAGACCAAACTTTTTCAATGTCTAGAGAATTTACCTCCACAGCCAGGATGAAAGTGTAATTCCAGGGATAAGGATGCTATACTCAGTGTCTGGGAGTTCTTGATTAATCAGTGCACTGATGTTATTTAAGTGTCACAAATGTAAACTTTTGTAATCATAACAACTCTAGCCCATTTCTTTTTGCACACATTTTATCATTTCATCTGTACAGTCTATTTTGCTTGTTCCTACTATTACTCCCGACATTTTGGGTTGGCATTATAATTTATAATTGTTTACACAGATATTCTATTCCATTTTCTGTTAATGCACACTTTCTCTGTGCAGCAAAGAGAAGGAGTCCAATCCAAAAGCATTCTAGTATCTATAATTTTCTTGTAAGGTCCAGTAAGCCAGATGGGATTTGTTTATTTTGGTATCATTTGATTTACAAACACTCAATTAACTAATTTTCTATTTAACAAACTGTATAAATGTACAGATATTTCTCAAATTATGAGTTCTTTTTCAAATACAAAGTATCAAAACAAAATCAATAAATATGAACATCAACTGCAATAAATAAATGCTAAAGATTCATAAATACATCATTTTAAACCATGTATAAAACTTTACAATACAATACAATTCTATATAATACAACAGGTTCATAGCATATGATAGAATATCTGCTATGAAATGATAAAAATCACAATGATGAACTGAAAAATGGAATTAGTTCAACCTCTGATGCCATGGTTTTACCAGAACATTAAATAAATACTGTGTGAATTCAAT
This sequence comes from Androctonus mauritanicus, assembly GCA_011317285.2. Classification (NCBI taxonomy): domain Eukaryota; kingdom Metazoa; phylum Arthropoda; class Arachnida; order Scorpiones; family Buthidae; genus Androctonus; species Androctonus mauritanicus. The sequence goes on along the minus strand of WUQG02421275.1, from coordinate 13,761 downwards.
CATTCCAACATGTCCTTAAGGCAATAGTTCATTGTATAAAAGCTCATCTATTCATTTGTCAATGATGATTAAAGCAGTATTTTATATCATTAAAATGTATAAAACAGACATTAAAGAATGTTAAAAGATTTCCTAAAAAGTGAAAAATATACAATATATTCTCTATAATATATCATATTTTTTTAAACTAAAATTTAATTATAATAAATAAAGAAATATATCTTCAAATTTTCTTGTGTGAATTAAGTTCAATTGCTTCGTAAAATGGATTTGTAATGTGAGAAACTTCTTTCTATATTACATGAATTAAGTTTAAGCAATTTTGAAAGATGCCGTTTCAAAAGGAGATAAAGAAGACAGATCCACATTTTTGTCATCATTCAGAATTCTATTACTATTAGAAATGGAAGACCATTCAGAGTTCTTAACTAAAATAGAATGCATTTTTCTTGTCACTTTAGTCCAGTATTTCCTTGCCTAGAATTTAACTTTGACTACTTTATTAATTAATTTAATAGATTTAGAGAGAACCATTCTTCCTTCTAATCTTTCAGTTGTATACACAAGAAAATCAAAATTTCCTTTAATATATAAGATCATTTTGAATTCCTGCATTTTGAATGCTTTCTTGTATATCTTTTATGCATACTGCTTCTTCTAAATCAAGGATGCACAGACCATGTTCCTCCATTGATTTGTTGGTGGTCCGCCTCACCCTATGTTTTTTTAACAAATCACACAATCGACGAAATATTATTTGTAGTTTTGAACAATGCATTTCAAATATTATTTTTCTAATGTGAAATTATTTTTATAGTAGTTTGATAATAATGTTTTTAATTAATAAGAAAAAATAAAATAATAATAATCATATTTGTAATAAAAAACATTTTTTTATTTTTATTATATGTGAAATAGGTAATTCAAAAAAATTGTACAAGTGAAACGGTAGCTGCCACTTAACTAATGAAATTTAAAATCAATCTTGCATTTGGCTATTACAAATGTCGAATCTAACATAAAAACAGTTGTTAAATCAATGCAATACCACTCATTCAATTAAAAATTCTTTGTTTAATTTTAATTGCATTTCTTTGTAACATGTAATTAATAAACATACGTTATATAACTTTTGTAGTTTTTTGGTGGCCTTCCTATAAGTCACAGTAAATCTATGCGACCCTTGGTCTTAACAAGTCTGTGCATCCCTGCTTTAAATCAAAAGCAAAAATAACTGTGCTAAAATTTTCAAAGTGATCTGCATAATCAACTACAGTGGATAATAACCATATACTCCATCTGGTTAACATAGGCTGGGGTAAAAGAGCAATTCTGAAGCAAGTCTTGCAAAATCCTGTCTTCTCTATACAGCTTTAATAAAAACCTACTTAATACTCAAAATAAGCTTGTCAATGGCAAGAAAACATTCATAAATTGTCTCACTCATTCAACTTAGCATAATCCAAGCAACTTGCAACATCTTAGTTTAGAATACTTGTAACATATCTCCTGCTTTGACCATGTAACTGGCTACATCAGATATAAAAAGAAGTATTTTTTTGTATTGAATTTCACCAGACTACAATAACTGTAATGCATCATTAATAGTTTTTGCTATTGTAGAATGACTTATGTGGTCCAAACAGATAATACGCAAGAGAAATGTATTCTGAATTGCTTCATCCTTATCCTGAAATGGTGAAGACCCCAACCACATTTGCAAAGTATCTTCCAGATATATATGTTATTTCATCTACTATAAGTCATATATATTTTCCCATTAGTTTTTTAAGGAAGTTATTGATATATTTTTCATATATTCTTGGTAAATAATCTTTATGAATTCTGGATTCATCAGAGATCTTTTCATTTGTATATTCCTCTAAAAAATTTTTATCTTCATATTTATTTAGTCTGTGAAAAGAGATATCTGTACTAACAAAAGCTTCACATAAATTTGCCAAAAACTGAGACTTTTTTGTATTTGGTCTTGGACTTTATATTAGCAGAACTAAACTTGTCTACTTTTTTACAAGTAATGGCATCAGTGTGAAATTTTTTAGCAAGATGCTGCAGAACTTGCTATTGCTTGCTATATCGTGCAATGGCTTTATTACATGGACTGCATAGAAATTGAATTGTCCGTCGAGAATATTTCCCCCCAAATTCCTGGATATATTCTCTACACTTTGCACAAGAATTAGATTTTACTTTTGGTATCTCTATTTTAAATTCTAAACTTAATAGTCCAATATTATACTGTGATATCTCCATATGTTTGAAATATATTGCTCTATATATTGCTCCTGGATTATATACTGTGACATAGATTGACATCTGCAAATTCTTCAACCTGGGCAAGTCAACACTATGTGTTCTTGTATGATTGGGAAAACCTGGAGAGAGAGTTTGAGAAGTCAAGAGGTCAGCAAGAGAGGCAAAATTAGTAGTAACCAGAACACTAAAATGTCACAACTATTTAAATGTGCTAATGTTGGTTTCTTCTGCTCTTTTATGTAGTGTGTTTGTGAAGTTATTCATAAATATTTGTGTTGAATGAGTTGCTAATGGGACTTATTCCTAAAAACACATTAAAACACAATATCTATTCTAAATTCTATTCTAAAAGTTACAATAGTTATTTTCACTTGAGGGAATAACTTCCAACTCTAAGTATAGAGCAACATCAGGAAAATTCTTAGTATTGTCCATCTTGTCAAGCAACTGATTCCTCACTCCATTCAGTATTGCCAAATGATTTTATTAAAAATTACCAAAAATTTACTTTGGTACTTTTTAATAGTAAATAAAAAAACATATTTCATTAAAAACTTGTTTTTTTTTCCTATTCATTAAAATAACATTTCTTTCATAAGCAAGAAATCAAATATATATAAGATAGCACAAAATATGCATTTATATGCATTTGTAACTTCTAAATTAAGGGACTTAATATTCTCAACTTTTCATATTTGTACTTCAATCAACAATATAATCCAGGAAAAAATATTTGTTTTTGTATAAAGTTCTGGGCTCAATGATGAAAAAGAATAAAATTTCTTTAATATTTATATAACAAATAATTTCTTTATTATAATTTGTTTGATTATAAAGGCAATGTTTTCATTTCTTTAGATAAATAAATAAATCATTGTTTAATCATAAACTACTGTTTTGCTGACATTTACTTATTTTATTATGTCTAATTTCATTGTTTAAAATGAAACCAATTTTTATTACCTTTAAGCAAATAAATTCTTAATTTATGAATTCTTACTTTATGAGCTCATCCCAGGAACAAATTAGCTTGTAAAGTTGGGAATTACTTATATGCCACTTTTTCAATTTGCAAAGATAACTTTTATTTTTGCAAAGAAATAATTTCATCATCAATCAATTATCTATTATAATTTGTTTAAATCAATGATTATATTTTATTCTATATAATAATTTATCATCTCTAATTCATATCTTAATACAATTATCTTTGCATACTGGCTTCTCAAATTTCTTGATAAGAAAATTCCCTTATTCAAATACTTTATTTCCATTTTAATGATATTAATAATTGATTGTTTTTATGATTTTCTTGCTTATTTTCTTCACTATTTTACATATCTGTTACAATGTCAATAATGCAAATATCAATAATCTACTCAGTGCATCTTTTAGAAACTTTTTTCAATTATGATAAAACTATTTAACTTCATGAAATAATATTTGCATATCATTTCATATCCAATAAATTCTAGTACCTATTAGCAGTTTTAACACACAAAAATATTTTATTAACCATAATATTTTCGGTATAAATCATCTTCAGCACTATTCTAATTACAAAATAAATTTAAAATATTTTATGTGGAATATTCATTATTGCACATTCCAGAATTTAAATAAAATAAAATAAAACATTATCATAGTTTCTAATCATAACTAATAATACAATTTTTTTATGTAGACTACAATAAAATAGATATATAATTAAGATAATCTGATATTAATATAACCAAAGTGGTAATAAACTTTAGTTTCAATATTGTATATTCATTTGATTGTTCAAGTTATCTTATATATTTTGTATAGCATATACCATGTCCCTGAAACTCCTCCTGTTGTTTTTTTATTAATTACATTAACATTCTTCTTTTCAAAATTTCCAATGTTTCTGTAAGGAATCTTTCTTTGTGACTAGTATATTTTCTAACTAAGTTTGACATCTTGCCATCTTATAGTGACATCATTTTCATAAAATCATGCTTCTAAGGCAGTATTTAACTTACCTTGCCCGATGTCTCTTTAGTGTTTATAAAATCTGTCTTGGAGGTTATACAAACACTAAAGAGGTTATCTTGGAAAAATCTTGAAAACTTCTGGTACTCAAGAATTTTTTAGAAATTTTTATTTTAAAATTAAAGGGAAATGGGTTTTCATTTTACAAATTTTCACCTAATAATCAGTTTTGATGGTCACAATTATATTTGTAAATTAAGAAAACTTGGATGTATATATATTAATTAATATTCCTAAAATTAAAAATAGCGTATTCTAAAAGAAAAAAGTTATAAAAAATTTATTTAGGTCAAAATTTATAAAAAAAAATTTTACTTTTGATAAAAGTTGAAAAAGTTTTACTTATTTATAAAACTTTAATATTTATTTATTTTTTATTACATTTATTATTATGCATATATTAGATGAAAAAACCAAGCACTTTCAGCAAGTATAACAATGTTTATTTAGGTATAACATTTTCGGACAATCATTCAAGTCCCTCTTCAGTACCTTATTATACAATTTTAAATATATTTAAAATTGTGTAATAAGGTACTGAAGAGGGACTTGAATGGTTCTCCAAAAACGTTATACCTAATAAACATTGTTATACTTGCTGAAAGTGCTTGGTTTTTTCAATAATAGGAGTTATAAGCAAGTTGTATCGCTTTAATTTATTAGATGAAAAAATTTGGCTTTAATAAATTTTATTTATTAAAATTAACTAAAATTTATTTTAGATTTAAAACACTTACCTAGGATTACCTCTTAATGCAGCATGATGTAATGCATTAAACCCATTATTATTAGTAAAAGTAATATCAGCATTATGATCTAATAATAATGTGAGCATATCATCTCTTTTTTTACTAATTGCATCATGTAATGGAGTGTCTCCTTCAGAATCCTTTTGTTTAAAAAAATAAATCATCATCATTTTTATATAATTTCATTTTATTATATTGGAACTTCAGTTGACCAAACTAATTGGAAATTTATTAATTTTACAAATCAATATTTTTATAATAATCAATTTATATTAATAGATAAAAGTAGTTCCAAACTTTATAAATTTATTTCTTAGCACATATTCATAAAGCAGGAATTAGTTTTCCATAGATGTAATAATAAAAACAAATTATGTTTTCAATAATGAAACTTTACCAGAGTTACTATTAAATGAACATCAATAAAATAATAATTTATCCTTAAACAATGATTTATTTATAAAAAGAAATGCAATATGTTTTCGTCTCTTTATATAATCTGCTTTTAATATCAACCTAATTATATAAGTAATCTAATAAGGACTTTAAGTAGAAATACAATAAATTATTATTAATAAATAAATAAATACAGATATTAATAATATCATCTGATAACATTACATTTCTATTCCCTCTCTGACCATTTCTAACAAATATACATCTGCAAAATAAAGGACACAAATTAAACAATGATCAGGATGTTTACAAATAAATATTTCATTATGGCTCCAGGTGAAATGTTTATTTGATATTTTCACATATCATAATACTAAATGAATAGTTGGATAAATCTTTCCATAACTATCTGAAATTTGCACTGTTAAGCTAAAAATTCTCTGCAGAAATTCATAAAAGAACTTTCATCAACTCTCAAATGTAAAACTCAAAAAGAATCAAGTCAGAAAATCTTACAGATCATGGCACAAGATTCCCATTGACAAATTAAATGATCAGGAGAGTTTAGGTTTCACTTGATATGTTTTTGCTCACAAGGACTTCATGTAGCATGACCCATGAAGCCTTTGTGAGGCTTCATGGGTCATGCTACATGAAACTTAAATTTTATGAAATCACAGAGAGAGAAAACTATACATAAAACCAAATAAAACAATAAATAAATAAAATAACAATGATACAACCATAATGATATAATCTGTTGCTTCTTAATGTTCAACATAATGTATAAATGCACTTGAAACAAGTATGAATAAAGTAAGCATTTTACAAATAAAATAACTTTATTCATACTTGCTTCAAGTGCATTTATACATTATGTTAAAATAACAATGTCATCAAAAAGCAATTACAGTGGTAAATTAATACAAATGATATAAAAGATTGTAATTTAAATAAAATATATCACAAGTATCAATACCATGTAAATGTGGAAAAAAATATATATATAAAAATGATATAGATAATTCACATGCAAATAAGAATAAACAATGAAAATGTTTGGAAACATTTCATTGTTTCCAAACATTTAAACCAAACCAATGCTAAATGGTTTGGAAAAGCAAATATCTTATAAAAAAAAAAATGAAAATATGCAAAATGATTAAAATCCTTCCAAAGATGATATATAATGTGAAAAAACATTAAAACTTCAAATATAACAAACGCTTAGAAGTAAAATAAAAACATTTAATTAAAATGCAGTAAACAGCAGATACATAATCACAAAGATCACAAACAGGTTGGTCTTCACCTATCAAAATATATCTATAAGTGAACCAGTTATGAACGATGAAAAGCTTTGCTAGGATGACTTCTTTTCTTCTGATTTGATTAGATTCCCAATGCTTGACAATTGATTTGATGTCATGAAACTTGTTAGATTGCTCATTCTACACACATTGCTATGATTCAATAGTTTTTGTTTGATAATGGGCTTAAAATCAGAAAAAAGAATAAGCAAGGGATCTGAATTTTTAGATGTAGCCAATCTGGCAATAATATTCAGCCAATTCATTCCCTCCTGATGCCAATATACAGGCTTGGCTTACTACAGCAGGGTTTCAAACCAAACCCCACTGTAATAAGTTGGAAATGCCCAAAATTTATGGATTTTCTATTATTAATATTTATTATTACATTCTACTTTACTGTAATAAATTTAACAAATGCAAAAAGAAGATTTTTTAGTATATCAGACCATTTCTCAAAGAGTCAAATACTTTGTCAATTGCATTGAACAATCACAGAATTTATTGAAAATATTGCCATTGAAAGTACAAGTGGTCATAAATTGAAGCAATTGTAAATCAAGGACTATTTGTATATACAGAATATTTATAAATAAACGTTATAACTTGAAAACTATTCAGTAGACTAATTTCATATTTAACTGGAGACTTCTGTGGTTTGACACAGAAAAGTTAATTTTGAAAATTTCTAATAGGGCAGTAAATGTCACTACTACACCATAATAGATATATCAAAATGTTCAAAACTTATGATACACATGAAAGACTGTATGGTTAAGCAACAGTATGATGATATGCTGTCCTCCATTGTTGGCAATGTGCTGAAATTAAGAATGCAATGTTGTATTCCATTGCCAACAATGGAAGACAGCATATCATGTTGCATAACAACACAATCTACCATGTGTATCATAAGTTTTCAGATTTTTGATATATGATTAAGATCACTGAAGATTTTTGATGAATGATCACTGAATGATTTTAATCATTTGGTGGAATAACTTCAAAATGTGAACTTTAATTATGAACATCCTGTACATATCAACAGCTGTCCCTGTTTTGATAGAAAGAACAAAAATTTACAAATCTTGAAATTTATTTTAAATATTTGGATATGGAATTACTAGTTTTAGAACTGAACATTGGATAATATTTATTGTCCAATATAACACTACTAGCAATTAACATAAAACTTTTTATTTTCTATTTTTTATGTGCAAACATTTTTGGCACTGTTACCATCTTCAGGCTGCACAATTCATTGAATTTGTGCAGTCTGAAGATGGCCGCAGTGCTGAAAAATTTGCACATAAAAAATAGAAAATAAAAAGTCTTATCTTTTCTGCTAGTAGTGCTATATTGGACTGTAAATATTATACAAGAGTATAAGCAGAGTTAAAAGAAAATTTAGTAATGAACATTGGATATGAATTATTAGTTAAATTAAATAATAGTGCAAAGTTGCTATTTCTATCAAATAGGAATAACAATAATAACTACTTAAACCTAACGGTTAACACAACTCTGCAAATCCATAGTTCTGCCTGAGCTCAGGTTTATTATTAGTTTCTAACAAATAACTATATTCAAAATAAATGATGAACTAAGTAACGTCTAACCGGAAAGTAGAAAACCGGATAAACATACAACTATAAAAGTATCGAACAAGTGTTAGAACTAAACCAGCAAAACTATGTTAGAAACTTACAACTAATAAATTGAATGAATTCTCAAAACAAGTTAGATAACAAAAATATAAAATTTATTAGACTCAGAAACTATTTACAAAAATGTAAGCAAAATTTTAATAAAGCAAATTCAAATAATCAACAAAACTCAAATATTCAAAATCCAATAAGAAATAAATCTTACGACTACTTAAATCCTAATACCTCCACAACCAATACAAACTTTAAACCACTGTAGATCTTTTACAGGAATTCAACAGTATTGTCACTCAAGCAATTTCACTTTGAAATCAACACCTCTCCGAGTCATCGGAATTTTAGGCTTTTCTACTAGGTGACGTACAGTCCTGCATTGCCTCATTTACATACTTTCGTGCAACAAGTTTAAATTTTACTTAGTTTACAGAAATCAATTCATGTCAATCCCTGTTACAGTTTAAATCATAAACAGAACACAACATCGATAAAAGATCATTCTTATTTTCTGATATCAGATCAGTGGTAAAATTATTTAGAAAAGATGACGTCATAAACCGAGAAAGCTCTTCCAGAAGACAGATGTCCGTTCCGTAACACGTAATTACCAAATACAAAAACAGAGAACATGGAAGTAAGTTAACTCTTAAACAAAAAATATAATACATTAAATAACAATGAGTATAATGATAAAATAATAAGAGCATAATAAAATAATAAATAGGATAGGTCAGAGTTTACTTCTTCACATTCTTCCCCTCGTAAAATAAGGAACTGCATAACATTTCCTTTAAATTTTGTCCGTCGGAGCACACTCGTTTACATATTCTGTAAACTTTCCATAGCCTCACTGATAATTTAATAATAGTTTCTCTTTCATTTTTTTCTTTACGAGCATTTAGTTGGTCCTTAAAATCTAACATGTGGAGGTTGCTTTCTTAACAGAATTAATACCTTATATCCATAAAAGGATGCTTGATCAGTATCGTTCGTTTGATGGCGGAAAAAAAAATTATATACTAAGTCTTTTCAAAGGCTGTAAGAGACCTTGCCCCTGTTAAAGTTTTCTTGGTTAGTATTTTAGTAATCTCTTACAGTCATCGATGAATAATGTTTAAAGTTTACAAAATGTTTCAAGGACTCAACCTTTTTGGATTTACAATTACTAGTGCTGAAAAGAAAAATTATAACTATATGACCTATTTTCATCAAGGCAGAAGTCCAGCTAGGCGACGATAATCTATTGTTGGCCTTAGCCTGAGCCGTTTGGTCAGCACATTTGAACTTCTAGCGACATGCGAACCAAAAATTGTTCCTCTAACGTCACTCTCTAATGGTGCTGAAGGTCTTGTATTACCGGCATCTTCTTCTGTGATGTTCCTCACTGGGTATGGCAGTTTATTAAACATCCAATATTTCTTTAAATTAGCGATGTGCTGACAACCATGAATGGCTCCACTAACTGGGTCCTTTAATTCGTAATTGAGTGGAGAGATTACTTTTGAAATTTCATAAGGTCTTGCTCACTTAGGTGCTAATTTGGCACTGAACTGTGTATGAGCAGAAGAAATAGGATGAGTGTTTAATAGTACTAATTCACCCATCTGAAATGTTTGCTGTCTTTGTTGCTGCTGAGCGGAAATGACGTTTCATCTAGCCGTCTGTAGATTCTTTTGAAGTTCTGTTAACTTCTCTTCAATAATAGTTGGTGGGTTTGGATACTGTGTTAGGCAATCCCATGGGAGTAAGATTTCACGTCCAAGTTGCAGATCTTGACGGCGTATATTAGGTAGAATTCTGGACGGTTGAGCGTATAGCTAAAGCCAATTCTTGCAAGTGAACATCCCAATCTCAATGATTTTTGTGTATATATGCAGCGATCATACATCCTAAAGTGCGATTAACTCATTCTGTCATGTTAGACTGGGGATGATACAGAGTAGTGAACACATACTTTATCCCCAACTGGGCACAAACTTTGGCCATCAAATGTGAGATGAACTGTGGTCCATTATCAGAAACTAATGTTTTAGGTAGTCCATACCTGCAAAAATATTCATTAACAAGGCATTTTACAACAGTTTCTGCCTTGATATCTCTCAACGGAAATAATTCAACCCATTTACTGAAATAATCTGTTACTACTAAAATATAATTATTATTCTTCCTAGACCTTGGATAGGGACCAAGGATATCAACACCTACTTAATTGTCGGGTTCCGTAATTTGTGCACTTTGCATTAATCCAGCCGGACGTTGCTGGTCAAACTTGACGGTTTGGCAAATATGACAAGACATATTCTTTTATGTCTTGAGCCATGGCTGGCCAATAACATCTTTGCTGAACTTTCTTCATAGTCTTTCTGACACCCAAATGATCGCTAGTCGGATGATCGTGTAATTTCCGTAGTACAGCATCTCTAAATTTCTTCGGAATCACAGGTCTAAAGCCTCCAGATCAGTCTGTTTTCCTTGTATAATATAGTATATCATTAGTCAAGGTATAATGTCTTGACTTACCTATAATTTCAGAAGCTAATTATGGGCCTGGAGTTAGATTTCCATTTGCTAAATAATCATATAATCCTCGCCATTCGTCATCATTTCTCTGTTCATTAATCAGTTCACTTTTTCCGGAAATGGAGAGGATTGCACAGATGCATGAACAGTAATCATCTTCCTTTTCGTTACTATCAGAGGAGTCGGGAGATCTGGATAGTGCATCAGGTAACTGATTCTCAGTTCCTTTGATATATTTCACTGAAAAATTAAATTGTTGTAATCTTAATGCCCATCTCATTAACCTACCTGTGAGACTAGTTGAACTTTGTAACCATCTAAGTGCAGCATGATCGGTTACAACCATGAACTCTGCACTGTCGAGATATTGATGAAATTTTTTAACAGCCCATACGATAACTAGACACTCCAACTCAGTAGAGGAATAATTTCGTTCCGCCTTATTAAAAGCCCTACTGGCATATGCAATAACTCCCTTCTGACACAAAACTGCTCCTAATTCAACACCACTTGCGTCTGTATATAACGTATACTTTTCTCCCTCTTTTGGCAACTGTAATATCGGAGCGGATACAAGTGCTTGTTTCAATGCATCGAATGCTTTCTGACAGGCTTCCGTCCAGGACTACCTAGCTCGTTTCCGGTGTAGTTGGTATAATGGTTCAGCAATCGTAGCATACTTTAGAATAAAATGACTGTACCAACTACACATTCCTAAAAAAGTACTTAATTGTTTTGTATTCTTAGGGGTGTCAAATTTATTCACCGCCTTGACCTTATCTGATTACGTCATTATTCCTCAATGGTCAATTTTAAATCCCAAATAATGGACATCTGGTCGAAAAAATGACTTTTAGACAGCTTAACAGTCAAACCAGCCCTTGACAATCGTTCGAGCACCATACTGATATGTTTCAGATGTTCTGAAAAAGTAAAAGAATAAATGATATCATCTAGATATACCTCACAAAATGTGCCCTTAATGTCTTTCAACACTTCGTTCATTAGTTTCTGGAAGGTTGCTGGCACATTCTTTAATCTAAATGGCATTACTAAAACTTGATACAACCCTTGATTAGTAATAAAGGCAGTCTTTTTTCTCTCATCATCCTCCTCTGCTTTCATCCTCTGCTTTGAGAATTAATTCCGCTGCTTCAAAGTCTAATGACACAATGTTTTCGGACATAGTCGAGTCCCAATAAGCAAGGCACCGCCAGACCTGGTACAACCATACACTTTTGTCTAAGAGTGACATTATTCACCTTTTATCATGGCTGAGAAATATCCCAAGGTTCTATATTCCTCTCCTTGTACTGCTAATTGTACCTTCAGACCTGGGTGGAGGCGAATTTTTGGATTTATCCCAATAATTTTCTTTTATAAACTTTCGCTAATGGCGGTGCCATCGGCTCCAGTATCTATGCGAGCATTAACAATAATATTATTAATAAAGATAGAAATAAGATTATAGTAATAAGATATTTGTTCTTTGGTCTGCTCAAAAGTGCTACCCTCTTTTCAATACTTCTTTTTAGTCATAACTAAAATTTTTATTTAGTTTAATTCGTCAATCAATTGAAAATATTAGTGACTAAGCCCAACTCTGCTTATGTGTTTGTTCTTTAATAATAACTATGTCTGTGACACAATATAGGGCATTATTTTAGTACTTTAAAAGATATGCACCAACATGTGTGTGTTTTAATTTGCATAAGATTTCATGGAATCATCCACTTATATAAGTCAGGGATGCCTATATTTGTAAATGCAAAATGCTGAGAGTCATCCAGTTATCAAAATTTAGATTTACAATGTTTGTATTAAGCCCCAGTAGCTTTTATTCATAAACCATACATATCAGTAAGTCATGCTGCAAAGTTGCTAATTTTGATAATCCAACAATAGTTAGCAACTCTGCAATAATTCCAGAGTGGCCATGATTTCTGCTGGAAAACTAATTTTTGAAACATTATAACAACCATCCAGAACTTCACAGTTGTTAAGGAAAATCATGTGTTAGAAATCAAAAAGACAAAAATATGTTAGTATATTTAATTATAAATAGAATAACTACTAAACAAATAAATGAAATAATAAAGATAACTTATTATTTCCACAAAAACACAGAAAAATATTAACAAACTTTATTGTAACAATAATAAAGCACAAATAAGTTAGTAAAATAAATTGTTTAATTATCAACCAAAATTCCAAAAAATAAATAAATTTATTAAACAACAATCTAAATATCAAAAGTAACCTTAAATTAACTAAACTATTAAGCCTCTATTTATGCTACAAGAAAATACTTAACTGGTCAATTGATAATTCATAATATCACTAAGCCTAGTTTGTCTCTTCAGTTCCATTCACCTAAAACTCAAGGTTGAAACTTTCTTTATAAACAACTCACATGCTACGTTTGTACTCAAACCCATTTTTGTAAATATATCAGACAATTTCTGTTATCTCTATTCACAAAATATTATCAACAATTATGTCATTCATTTTACAGTTACAATATAAGGGTTATAGGCAATATAAAATATCATATTACAGGTGATATAAAATATTGTAATTTAATTCCTTACCAATATTTACTTTTAGTGAAAGAGATAGAGGGCATACTCAGTGATTTAACTTTTGAACAATGAAAGATTAAGTGAGAAGAATATAGCCTGAGGAAAAGAAAAGAAGAGAATCTTGCCAGAAGAATGGTGGCAAGTCATTAGCAGTGGAAAGAGGGAAATACTTTAATTAGGCTTACCATATTTTTTTGGGTCCAACCCAGGACATATTTTTGAAATTACTTAAAAGTCTTAACAGACT
>WUQG02421264.1:0-15167 GCA_011317285.2 Androctonus mauritanicus | reverse complement strand
CTTTTGAGGGGGGATGCTCCCATAGACACCCATGTATTACTGCCGGGGAATTACAAAGTGTCCATTATTGAGGGGTGTCCGTTAGGTGAGGTTTCACTGTATATCTATTACATAGAAGCAAACCATAATCTCCAGCTCATATATAATATAAAATTAACAACACAGTAATATTGGATACAATTTTTAATTGTCATTATGGTGAGTAATTCGAAACTACATTCATGCCCAACAATTCCCAATAGTAGATTGAAATTCAGATTATTCGAAATTATTTTGCGATAAATTAGATTGATTGGAAAGGTCTGCAGATTTGGATAAGTTATTTTAAATGTCAGCTAGATGGTTAATTGACAGGGAGATAACTATGGATGGAGAAAACCGATCAGTATGAATAATATTAGTTGAATATATTTTCAAACACAGAATGCCCTTTTTTCCATTGATCCACTCCAAAAGTGAAGATAGTATACAAATTTTTTTAGTATCTTAATTTAAATAAACTACGAAATTTTTATTTTCTTTATTATTTTACGTCTCTTTTCAATCGGTGGGGCTATTTTTGAGTCCGTCACCAGCCATCCAGATATATAGTGAGATCGGCTGTTAGATGAAGGATGGGGTCAACAAGCAGACCCAATTAATTCTAAAAAAATTTGGAGATGTCGGTCCTGGAAATTAAATCCAGATATCCAGGTGATAAGCTAACTCTTTACCACGCCGCCATCTTTCTGTTTTTTTTATGAGATCAGTAAATCGCCCCTTCAATTGTTTGGTAATATATAAAATATATATTTTATCAAGTATTTTATGTAATATATAGATTTCGCGAAAATTTGATGATAGTACATTTGATTTTTAATTTTATGTTAATCTGGAATCAAACTGTAGACTTAAAAGTGAATATAGAAAATTATGTAAAACAAATATCGTATATTTTATTTGGAAACAAATCTTTTAAATTAATGGTATTTGAATTTGTATACACAATATGAATAAAATAATAATTTTTACAAAATGATCGCAGAATCAGGTCTCACGTGTGCAGTTTTAGAACGTTTTCATAAAAATATTTAAAAATTTGTAGAAAAGTCTTTTTACAGATATAATGTGCAAATGCACAATTATCACGTATGTAAGAAGTAACATACGTTGTCATGAATTTAAAAAAAAAGAGAAGAATTTGCCTACTTAACAGATAAATCCTTTGAAAAAAATCATATAACTCGAAGTCTGATTTTTTAGTTCCGAGCACTTCGAATTAACGAGTTTCTATTGTATTTATGAATCACAGAATCAGTAATATATATAAACCGCAAAAGATTATAAAAAGTGTAATGATGCAGCACCCCCATACAATTAAAACAATTGAGTACACTGGATTAGAGACCCTACAGAGCTGATCCCAATCTTCAGTAAATCCAAGCATATTCTATTAATACGCCAATTAGCAGAAACAGTGCGCATTCTTATGTCTAATAATATCTCTTCGCATTATTTATTGGGGGCTGGCTCCAAGTATGGTAGAAGGCGATAATAATACAGTTAATTTTTTCGTAGAGAATGATTTTTATTTTTATAACAATAAGTTAGATTACCAAATAATAAATAATTTGTTAATCGTAATGTTTTTTGTCAGTGAATAATTTGGTTTGTTGACAAAATTATTGATGGGGCCAGCCCCTAATGACGAGCGTAGAGCCAAGGAATTTTTATACGTAAAAATTCCTTGGCTCTACTGTAATAATTCATACATAAATTTGCATACATTCGCAGGATTTCTGCATACGGTTTAGATTAAACCCTCATTATTTAACCCTATTGGGTCTAAAATATTAAAGAACTTTTTGGAATATCTTTCGAGTGTTTTATCCGATAGTGAAAATTTTTCATGATGTCCTAAACAAACATTGCGATATTCGAGCAATTTTAAAATTTTTACAGTTTTCAGCAGTTTGAGAAATGTACCTTAGCAGTAATGTATACAATAAGATCGTGTAAGTAATATTTGTAATTAAATTATAATATTTAAAATATTTTATAAAATTCATTATTTTAGCTTTAATAGTGCGCGAAAAATTTGCATAAATATCCTTATTTTATCAAGTTCTGCTCCCTATAATATCTAAATAACCGCCAGTGATAAAATAGTGGTATTTGAATAATCCCTTTTCCTTTAATATCTGAGAATATTAATTATTAGAATGCAATACACCGAAAGGAATAATTACGTTCACTTTATTATTAAATGTCTTCATGTAACTTATTGTATTTTAATCGCGTCAAATTTGATTGAACCAAGATTGATGCATATACAGTATTTAAAGCGAGCGCCTCGAGGATACTAACTTTAAAATTGCATTTTCTCTGGCTATATATAATATTTCATATATAGAGTACTGTATGATGAATTCATATAATATTGTATCCTTTAATAAAGTAATTTAACTTATAAAAAGATATCGAGAAAGCAAAAGTATTAGAATGAAAAATGCTCTGTCAGAGTATAAAAAAAAACGAATATGAATTAAAAAAAAATCGTTGATGAAAAAATGGGAGAACAACTGTGTCTTTATATGTTATTCTTCGAAATTTTTAGAAATTGTCTTAAAAATTTTAAATTTATCCTTAATTATTTTGATCCTGAAGGTTTTTTTTTGAAAGTTTAAAACGTACTTTTACGATTAAGCAATTGAAAATCATATTTCACTACTGTATTTTTACAAATGGTCACTAATGCCGTTACTGTCTGTAATTTTTGATTTTAAGTAAACTTATCCAATCAAATATAGAATTTTGATGAATTAGACTATCCGAAATTCTTTCACACTTAAAAATTGTGCGATACTTCGACCAGTCTATATACTGATAATTATACAGTAACGCTATTGAATACTCTATACGTCATTTGGCATTTCCTAAGCTTGGATCTCTTGTTATAGAACTTATTATAGTGTATTTAATAAACATTTTATTAAATACACTATTTACATTATAATAAAATACATTATTTTATTATAGTGTGAATAAATTGTTATTAATTCTTAAATGATTAAGCTTCATCTTAATGCAAAAACATTCAATTATTATAAATGTGGGCGTAGATATTTTTCAATTACTTAACTATAAAAGTAGGTTTTAGCTAAACTTTCAAAATCTTCAGGATCAAAATGATTTAACATAAATTTTTAAGACATATCATTTAAAAATTTCGAAAAATGACATAAAGTATTAAGATTCTCGTCTTTCCATTTATCATCAGTGATTTATTTTAAATTCATATTCGTTTCTTATAGATTTTTTCATTCCACTTATTTATTTTATAGAGATGCGTTAATACAACTAAGAATTTTTAGGCATTTCGTTTTATATTAGAGATTTTAATTCTAATTTGTGAATCTGAGTAATGAATCTCTTAATATAAACGATAACACACATACAGTATTATCTATTAGCATGCTTTAATTTCTTATATGTTTCTTAATTTTGATTTGTAAAAACTGGACTTATATATATATATATATATTTTGCTATAATTTATTTTTCTTTTCAAGTTTTTGCTAGAGACAGTAATTTTTTAAAGAAAATTACTGTCTCTAGCAAATATACTTTAAAAGATTGTTCTTTTATTTTGTTATTTATAAGACATTTTTGAAAAAATTTCAAAACACTGATGTCTAAAAAAAACGTAAACTATCAGACTATTACAACTTTTTACATAGTTCTACAGTGATATATATTTTATCAAATAGTAATAATTATATCGAAAATTTTTTTACTAATTGAAGATTGAACATATTATAACATTGAAAAGATCGTTTTTTCTCTTTTCCATTCAATAATAATAATAATAATAATAATAATAATAATAATAATTATTATTATTATTATTATTATTATATTTTTTATAAACACTATAATTTAAATTGTTACGCTATTTGAATTATTATATTGTTAAAAAAATATTTTAAAACTTTTATTAGCGAAAAAATTTTAAAAATTCGAAGTTTTATACAATATTTTATTATTTTGTAGTCATTCCTGGATAGAATTAATTTCTTGAATTTTGATACAGTAATAAAAGTGTAATTGGTCAAGATCTGTTGGAAAGGAAATATGCATTTTTAATAAACATCTCAACATCCTTAGATGATGATATCTTACTATTACTTTCAATAAACAAACTCAGATTTTTTTCAACTTTTTAATATACTTTGCTATTAACTTTCGACATTGTTCATCGAAAAATTATTTCACTAGTATGAAAAGTCAAAGTTTTATAAAGAGAAAGAACTGTACGATCAAAATTTTAATTATAAATATAGATATATTTTTATTTATATTACTACGTATATTCGCATATATAATATAATAAATACTATTTTGAATAAATTTTTATTTAAATTAACAGAACTTAAACAGAAATGAAAGTAATCGAAGAAACTGCAGATGCCACACACCTCTTCCAATAAAGTTGTGCTTGGATAACCACGATAAACTTGATTGGTTGTTAGATATACGTGGGCGGTCTGATGATAATTCTATATGCCTACTCATCTAAATTACCAATAACAGAAGAAAAATTATGAGCGTGTGATTTGGGAAAGATATTTTCCTGATGCTAAAAAGGTGGAGCTTATTTTAAATAGTCAATTCTTTCTATTGAACAATAAATCTATCAATCAGATATAATTTATTGATTGACAAATAGCAGAATGAAAAATCTCAATCTAAAATTGAAAGGTAAGCATTTTATGTTGCATTTAATTCTGAAATGGTTCAATAACATATTAAAATACTAGAAGCGCCATTAGTGTCATTTTAACCCTTTTCTCCAAGCAAAGTTATAATACTCTGGAGCAAAATTTTTTTCAGCAACGAAATTTTATGACTATTTCTAAATATTCGTATTTGATATGGCTGTGTAGTTTTAACGTCCTGTAATTTTTTAAAATGGTGTTATTTGTCAATATATCTAGAAATGCCGCCAGGGGTCAATTTGATACTCTAAGTCAGTGGTTCTCAAACTTTTTGAAGTTGGGGCTCATTTAAAATCTTACAAATAATTGTAGGCGCACTATACACAAATTTCTGAGAAGCATGTTATCACGTGACCAACAGTCTACGTCAAAAAATGAGGTCTATATCAATCATCTCTAATCACGTGATATTTCCCGCCTTTTTCCCGGAAAGATGGCTGGCATCTTCCGCGTTGAGAAAGAATCCACTCTGTATTGTCGAAGTATAAATTGTAGACGAATAAAATCAAAACTGGCAATTCTAATTCAATGCAGAATGCTTTCATTGATTTATAAGTACAAGTATTTTTACAAATCATTGCTTATTTTCGTTGGAAAGAAATCAAACGTTCAACATTTTAGTAATGAAATGGTGAAGAACTAGATAACTATATGATTAACTATGAATAACTAGAATGATGTAGAATAACTATATTTATTTTTATATCTGGACACATATTTCTCTGGAATACCATAGGTCGCTCCCGGAAATCTAGAGCGCACACTTTGAGAACCACTGCTCTAAGTAACTGCACGTCTGACAAGTATAAACCTTTAGGAAGTTGTCGGCTGAATTGGCCTCGTGGAAACGCTTCGGCTCTCCACTCTGGAGGACCCGGGTTCGTTTCTCGGGTCCCACCCCTTGAAAATATTTATCATGGGGTCCGGGCCCGGCCCGTCGATCCCCATCCTCCACAATTCGGCTGACCCCTCCGCAGGGGTGGGCAGCCTGTGGAAGGGCTTGTTTCGCCCCATCACTTAGTATTCTAATTGAATGGAAAGTGGCGTCATCTGTTGACCAAAAAAAAACACCCCTGCGGAAGGAAGAAACAAGCCCTTCCACAGGCTGCCTTCCTCTGAAAAGGGCTTGTTTCGCCCCGTCACATAGTATTCTTAGAAAATGGAATGTGGCGTCATCTGTTAACAAAAGAACAATCATAATTTTTAATTTGCTTTCCCCTTTAGTAATAAGTAATACGTTATGATAATAAATATAAAATATGTATTGCACTTTATAATATCACTATTTGTTTATCAACTAATAAATTGTTTTATTATTATTGTTTTCAGTTATATTAAAGAATATTTTTTTGCCAATGACGAATGAGTTGTGAAATTTGTAAATAGATGGCATTAGTTGTCACTCTATCCAACATGACACGAATGTACTGTACAGGTACCATGTACACTACATCTATATAATCTGTTAGATATAAAAATATACAGTACTGTATACGAATTGTGGTAAATTGATCTGAAATTCTGTAATTTTTAATTTATGGATAATCTTTTTAAGAAGTTTATTATTATATTTTTATATTTTCTATATAGATTTGGAAAACTAAGAATTGAATATCTTATCTACAAGATTATATTATTCGAAGAAGCCATGAAACATATAATTATTCTTCGTAAAAGTTCAAATGAAGAAGGTAAAATAGAATAGTTTATATAGGTATTCTCCAGTTTACATGAATAATTGAGGCTGAATTTTTTTTTATGTAACCGGAATTTTGCATAATTCGTAAAATTGATTTTTTGGTAAAAATTCTGAATCAAAATTCCCGCGACTACGCGGACTACTTTGGTAACGTAATGTTACTACTCTCTGAAAAGGGATACGACACCGTATGTAATGATATGGTACAGTAACACGATACTTAAGATCAACAAACGGTGCAAAGCATAAATAAATCAAATAACCCGAACTTTTAAATGATAGAAAACTAACACGTTCGCGCTTGTTACTTATAAATACAGCAGTTGTTTATGGTCTTTATTTGGAACAAAAAATTATAGAAAATATTTACTTAAAGACAAATTTTACAGAAGCCTGATATACACGTAAATCGGGGAATATTTTCTAAATCATATAATCTTAACTTTTTGCACGTATGATGATAATTACTGCCACTCAACTGTAATGAAGAGTACGAATATGAGATTACAAAAATGTCCTCAACATGTTCATTAATAGAATTTGTTATTTTAAGATCATGTGAGGGAAAATAATGAAACTGGGCGCGAAAAATAAATTTATTTTTACACTTAGTTATTTGCCTGATAGAATATAAATTATATAAAAAAAATTTTATTTAGTTTGAAAGCATTGAATGATAAACTAACCATTATTTTAACAAAATACTGTAAAAATTACGTAATTCGAATTTTAAAATTACTTCCATTCTAAAATGGTTTTGCATTAATTGGCACGGTAATAATGGTAATAATACTAGTTCATAAAAATTAACCTTTGCATAAACGGGAACGATCGATATTATCGATTTTTTTCCCTATTTTGTTCGACTTAGATTTCGAGGCGTTTAAAATAATTTATTGGCTTTATTATTGATTGTTACGTGATTGGAGGAAATATGAGATCACGCTAAACATAATCGAAAGCGAACCGCGATAATTTATTAACTAGTCAAGGGGAGATAAGAGTTTAATGAGTTTTTTTCGGTTTGTTTTGTGAAATATTATTGAATAATCATTAAAATCATATTCTAGAAATTCCGAAATAAATGTTTTTGCTAATTGTTTATCGAAAAAATTACTTCGATTCAAGAAAAGCTTAATTACTAAGCATTGCAATCAAATATTAGCAATAGTTGTTGAGAATTTTAATTCGATCTGGATAGATTATTTTTTTGTCCACAGATGACGTTACTTTCCACTCAGTAAGAGTACTGTGGCGGGGCGAAACAAGTCCTTCCACAGGCTGCCCACCCCTGCGGAGGGGTCAGCCGGATTGTGGAGGATGGGGATCGACGGGCCGGGCCCGGATTCCATGATAAATATTCTCAAAGAGTGGGACCTAACACTCGAACCCGGGTCCTCCAGAGTGGAAAGCCGAAACGTTTCCAGGCGGCCAATCCGGCCGACTAGCTAGGTCAGTTATCAGCTGGAGGATAAGATTTCTTGAGTAACGCCCGGAATCTTACTGAAAAAATTGGAATGTGGGAACTGAATCCAGATCCTTCAGAATGGAAGCACTGCAGGCTTCCTTCGCCGCCATCCGGCGGACCATATGATGTCCCATGTTGATATTCAGAAATTTTTTCTGAATAAGATATTTTAATTATGACCACTCTTTTGTTTTAATCTTACTTAACTATCTTTTGTTACTTAGAAACGGAAAATTTCTTCTGCATACTTTGGAAAGGACAGTCTTTCTGACAAATTTCGGTGACTTGATGGTTTTTCAGATGTCTCTGAACAGTGATACTTTAATCGGACTGCTTTTCATATCTAATGTATGAATCAGGACGGCCGAGTGTTAACATGTTGACGTGCCATGCTGGAGGACCCCTGAAAAGTTTTTTCGGGGTTTCAAGCTCGGCCCAGTGATCCCCATCCTTCATCATCCAGCTCCCCTCCACGGATATGGGTGCAGCCCGTGGATGGAACTGGCCCCCGCTCCTTAGTAATCTCACTGATTGGAATGTAAAAAAAGTGTCGCATTATGAGGTACCACTATATTTAATATCGCTAATGATTTCAAACATTCTTGTCCATTGTAAAAATAATTTTTGGTTATTTTCAATTTATCATACTAAAACATTTCTAAAAAAAAATGAACACCCTTTAAAAGTGAAACGATAATTTTATCTACTTCATGATATATGTATCATACATTTTTAATATTTACTCACTTTTTAAAATATAATCGCGGTCAAAACCAACTTTTGATAATTCCCTCAAGCATTTTTATTACCAATTCACTGTCGGAGAACTTTATCATTAGCTATAAAAAAAAGCAGAATATATATATTCATTACGGATCCTACTTTTAATTTTTGGTGCAGCCAAAAATTATTGATCGTTAAAAATCATTTAAAAATACAATAATTTTTTTGACATTTAATTTGATTTTAATAATATATACAAAAATAATCATGTATTTGAATATAAAACTAAAAAAGAAATATCTCTTCGGATTTCAATAAAGAAAAATAAAAATATGTATTTAAATATTTTGATATTATTATTATTACTGCATATTATTTTTTATCAAGCTTGATAGAATATATTATATTGATTGCGTTCTAAATTCTTTAAAATTATATTAAAATTTTCTTATTTGCACGTTTTTAAATATCAAATAAAATATTTTCAACTGCAAAACAAGCAATTTTAGAAAAAAAAAAAACTAATTGCCCTCTTTTCAGAAGTCTGCCTACTATTTTATAATGATTAAAGACACTAGATTAAAATATATACCATTAGAACTACCTCAATGAAATGTCATAAATATGTATCAAATATCAGAGTAACCATCGAAGAATGTCCATCATTTTTATATGGTTAAAGTGTTAATTAATATGTTGTCATCAAAGTCAACTTTATTTGATTTTTCTATTAAATTTCACAAAAATCCATTACTTCTTAGTTCAGGCTATATTAAAATAATATTTTTTTGAATCTTCTATATTCATATAGCAGAGCCGCAAAGTTAAAGATGCGGCATCGAAATCATCTCGGACGACAGAAAATTTTTACCAAATTACCATGAATATCTACTAATTACTTCAAAAGTTACACAACGGCCATCTTTATAAGCTTTACGTTTTTTTTTTTTTTTTCGGAAAGTACGATAAAATTAAATTAAGTATATAGAATATTTTTTCAATAAAACTAACTGCAATTCAATAGCAACAGTTTTTCAAATTTTAATTATAATATGGAATTTATAGTTTTCCGAAATTAAATAAAAAAACAAAATACAGTAAATAAAAGAAGTTTATTTCAATGAAGTGATAACGTAAAACAACTAACGATTTCACTGCAAGTTGTATAGTCAGTAGTACATTATACAACTTGGAATGAAATCATTGATAAATCACCTTTTTAAAATTAAAAATCATTGTTATTTTTATTAATGACGCATAATTTTTATTTAATTATTATTGTGCATTTTTAAAATTTCATTTTCAAATTAATTTTTCTTTAAAATCTTGTTAAAGAAACCTATTATTAGCTATAATTTTCGTTACTGTTTGTGAAAATACAAATAAGCAATAATCTTTTTGCTTTTTTCAGCTGAATAATCTCACGCTATTTAAAATAACAACATTGGAAATGCTAAACATGCATATATATAGTTCCAGGTAAAATTCGTTTCGAATTATGGATATACTAGATCAATTGAATTCTTCTAGTAATTTAATTTAAACTCTGACAATCTTGATATCTCTATATATTCTTGCATCTAATGAATATTGTGTATATTTAATTGTAAAATATAAATTAAATAGTATAGTATAACAATCTATCAGAAACTAGATAAAGTAAAACATTGTAATCTGATCCGGGTCAGATTACAATGCTTCACTTTATCTAGTTTCTTCTCTACTTTATCTAGCTCTAGATGATCTAGATAAAGTACTTTATCTAGATCTGAATGATCTACTTTATCTAATGAAAGTTGAAGAAAATTTTCTTCAACTTTCACAAACCTTTTATGAAGTAAACGTGGTATTTCGAGATAGGCGAATTATAATTCTGGTATTATTGAAATATTACATAACTGATAAACATCAATTTCGATATTCTAATATTTCGGATAATATAATTTAAACGGAAAACAAGTACATCTCGAATCAAATATTTTATATAAGCTAGAAATATTTATAGTTCAATAATAAGTCAATGAAGATTTCAAACTTTTCCACAACTTCGATTTGGATAACTTTTCAGTATCGATTCAAGAATTCTGTATCGAGTTTCAAAATTACAAGTATAGTACTTGAATACTTCAATTTCATTCAGGTCGGATAATGTTTACTGATATATGACATCAGCTATGATATTTTTATTTTATTACTTTATTATCGCCCGATTGGATAACTTTTTAAAAGTTATCCAATCGGGCGATAATACAGTTGCAATTTCACACACAAGCTTAATTATATTTATCTCGACAATATTTCGTGCTGTAGAGTTGGTCTACCAAGACATAACAGTGTATTTTTCTAACGGATAATATTTATCAAGGGAGAGCCAATTAAATTGATTAATTGATAAGCAATTATTAATGATTTTGCCTCATTGAAAACAAGAAAAATTAAACTATAGTTCATATTAATTATATTAAATAGAGTTCATTTTTATCGTATTTATTATAAATGTATTTTTTTGTAATTTTTGTTAACTATTTGTTGTTTTGAAAAAAATGAATAAAGTTTTTGTATATTTCTCAATGAGTGTTACATTACATTTCCAGTTCCAGAGCATTATTACATATGTTTATGTATTAATGCGCATGAGTGAAGAGGAGAGAGGGCGCCATTTTTTACGTTGCTTCAGATGACAAAATATCTAGATCCGGCGCTACTGAGAGGGCCACAAAATAAAAAATAAAATAAAACAAAGGTTGAGAGAATCTGCCATTAAATATTCAAATCTGTTGCATATTTAGTATTCGAATTAAAAAAAAAAGGTTTTATTATATTATTATATTTATGAATTGCGTATAGTAGTTAAAATATGTAAAATAGAGGATTGTTTAAAAATATTTCTGGCAACAGAGCGGGCGCACTAAAGAATGCTGAGAGCCGCATGCAACCTGCGGGCCCACGAATTTGACATGCCGGTATATACAGCAAAGACCAACTTAAGGTGCATCTATAAATTATATTATGCAATTAGGGGAGAGAAAGTGGTAAATAGATTTGTGACATTAAATGACATAGGGAAGGGAGGGAGTCATGCAAATTGTAACGTCACGTTGTAAAAATGCTTATTTTTTACATCTCTATGACGAAAAAATTTCTTATTCATAGCGAATTTATAAAATATTTATGCCTAATTATTCGAAAAATAAAGACTAATATAACGTATTCAGAGATAAGTTTTTTATAAAATATAAGACATTTATGCAGTTTTAAGACATTTATATCCAGTCGTTTTGAAGATTTATTTGGAAATTAAAGAATCTGTGTAACAAAGAACAAGTATAATTTCTATTTTCTAATATTTTTATGTACTATATATTTGCATAAAATAGAAGAAAAGATTTTCAAGTACAGTGGAAAGAGAGTCTTCAAATTTGTATGTCATGATTAGGGAGTCAAGCTTGGTATGATGAAGAATGACCAAGGAGAGAGTGAGTGCCAAAAAGTGTCCGAAATAGTGTGACGTAGTTTATGAATACTTCCTTGGGTGTTTATATATCTGTGTAATTAACATGCAGTACTTTTTTTTTATTTTTAGAATTATGTCTTTAAACATTTTCCATTCTGTAATGAAAAGGATTAAAAACATAATTTAGAACAATAATACATTTTCAAATAGTGGCGTATTTTGGGATTGTGTTTAAGATTCTTCAGCATCCCTTTCATAGTTTTCCAGTTATTTTATTATTTTCCCAAATAATTATAATATTCGGTAAACAAGCGTATTTTAGCACATACTCGTAATATTGTTACTTTATTATTTTCAATGAAAAAAAAAAAACAAGAATATCGCTTCGTTTTTCAAATTCAACATCTCTTTCGCAAAATCTTAAATATGTCACAATTTCGTACAATAAAAATAACCACTTTTCGAGCAAAAATGACTAAATAATCTATCTCCTTGCTTATATATAATAATAATAATATATAGGCTATGACAAATAACTTTTCGCTCGGCATGTTAATAATTCTCTTATTTGCTGGAGTTGATTAGTATTTTTTTTTAACATTAAAATTCCTCAAATGATATAAAGAAACTTTATGTTATTTTGAGGCGCATCTATACCTATTATATAAAGCAGAAAATTAATTAAATAAAATAATTTAGTTAAATTTTAATAAATAGTTTAACGAGAAATGAGGAAACTTTAGATTAATAGATAAAAATTCAGTAAGGAAAAATTTAGCGTATAGATTAAATATTATCTTTGAACATTTTCAATATTAAAAAATGAAAATTTATTATTATATTAGACTATAAATTTTAAATCATTATTAAATATATTTTCTCGAATGACAAATAATTTAAACCGGGATCGTTTCTTAAAATTATTCTATACTTAGGATAATCAAAATTTCCATTTATTGAAATTACACAAGAAAGAATTAAATTCTCGAGTTAAGCATAGGATGAAAAAATGCAGCATTGTGTGCATAAAAGTTTATTGAATTTGTGCATTTATAATTTTTTTTTATGCTTGTATTTGTTGCTTTATATTGTACTTACGAAAAATAATTTTTTAGCTCTATCTATGCCTAATAAATTAATATTTTAGATCTAGATCTAAGTATTTAAGTCTGTATATGTTTTCATCTAAGCACCAGCAAATATATTTGGATTCGTAAGCATATCTAGACATTTCAAACTGTCAATATAACTTATACAGTATGTCTTTGCATCATAGGCAGAAATAGATTTAACGGTGTAATCAGTTTTATGCAGAAAGATTGGATGACATATGATGCCATTTCACATTAATTGATCATTTTATATTCGAGAGCATCCATAAATTACATCATGCTTTTCGAAAATTTTTGATCCCTTCTCTCCCTTTTATTATTTTTCTTTTATCACATCTAGCTGGGCCCTTCTGGCCGTGACGACACAAATCTGAAGACCTTTCCTTTTAAAAATTTTTTCCGATTTTACAGTAAAAAAAATACATAAAATAGTAGAAAATACATTGACACTTTGTTATATATTTTCCAAATCAACCTTCAAACAATTGGATATAAATATCTTAAAACTAGCTATTGTATGTCTTACATTTTATAACAAACATATCTTCAATTATGTTACGTTACAGTCTTTATTTTTCAAAAATTAAGCATATAAATTTTATAAAAAAATTTTTTTAGTCATAGAGATGTAAAACTCTATTTTTACAGCGTGACGTCGCAATTTGTAGGACTCCCTTCTATATCATTTGTCGTCACGAATCTACTATATCGGATCCTAGTAAGGCTGATTCATCTCCGCCAGAACGATTCTATGCCAACTGTTTCTACGCAGATTGGTTCTACACTAGAAAATTAATGCTTGTTATCATAAATAAGTAAAAAGATGTTTTCATTTACTTATTTATGATAACAAGCAAACTATTCACTTAATAATATACCGAAGAGTCTCGATTATCAGTGGTAATGTGGACCGAAGGAATCAAAGATAATGAAAAACTCGGATAAAATGGAAGTTTTGTTAAATTATTTAACAAACCTTCCGTTATATATTAAATAAATCGGATTTGAATACATTAATGTGATAATGTCTATTTTCAGATTAGACCTACTTATTGAATGTATTGACTTTTATTGTTTAATTTAAAAATAAATTTTCGTTCATCTCGCATTGCTTTTTTTAAATTTTTGTAATAAAATACTTTAAATAAAATTAAAAGTGTTTATTATATAATTTAAAACACTTTTGTAATGTTTTATTACAAAAATTAAATAAAAAATCAGCACGAAGTGAATTTTCACTTAAACCAGTCGCATTTATTACTGCTTTACTGGTTTGTCATGCTTATATTCATTCATAACATTTATCTTGTTCTCTTCATTTTCACTTTCATTCCTTTCTCCAATGGACTTGTAAAGCTCATGGAAATACTCCTCCCACCTATCAATCAACTTACATTCATCCCACGCATTCTATCATTATCTTTCACATCAGACATATCTGTAGCTTGTTCTTAAATTTCTCATATAGTTCAGAATATTCATTTATTTCCTTCAAAACCATTCTGCAGCTTTTCATCTTGTGGCTCTCTCGCCACCTTCTCCTTATTCTCTTTCATTATCTTTGCATGCACATTCTTTCTCATATTTCTTATACTCATCTGACATCATACTTCCATTTAATATTTCTAAATATGCTTTCTTCTTCTCAGTCACAACATATGCCATCTCATCATTTCATCACGCCTCATACTTCTTCCTACTTACTGGTTAGTCTCATTTCACATTTCACCAATCATTTCTCTTGCAACACTCACAATGCACTCCTTAAAATATCTCCACATTGCATATATTCTCATCTGCTGGACCCAACTTTTCAAACACCTCATATAGGCCTATCTTTTGCTTTATACGGAGATCCTACATTCTGGCTCACATCCGTACTTCTTTTGTCCTCCTTACATTTCTTCATCCCCTCAATAGATTCAAATATTAGAGATCACCAGCTAGTGATCTG
>WUQG02421253.1:0-15167 GCA_011317285.2 Androctonus mauritanicus | reverse complement strand
GATGAATTGTTTCAGCAACCTCAATCAAAAAAAATTAAATTATGGGGAAAAGTGAGTCAGATGATGAAAGAAGTGGGTTATAATTTTTCAGCTGTCTCCTGTGACAGGAAGTGGAGAAATTTGACTGTAACTTTTAGGAGGAGGAAAGATTTAGCAAAAAGAACAGGTGGTGGAATATTACCATTTTGGGAATTTCACAATAATTTAGAAATGGTATTAGGGCACAAATCTAGTACTGATCCTCCTCCTGAAACATTATCGTCATCATTATGTTTAAACAAGAATTCTCTAGCTGATGGTGAGTTAAAAGAAACAAAGCAATCAGAGGATTCTTGTTTAAAGCAGTCAGATGAAACATTTTTGATAAATATAGACAATGACTGCAGTTTATCTCAACCAAAGAAAAAAAAAGAAAGTGCAGTGACAGTCCACCTCAATGGTTTTTAGACTTTGTGAAAAAGCAGGAAGAGGAAGATGAAGAAAGATGGAATAAACTGTTCAAAATTGAAGAAAAAAAGTGCAATTATTAGAAAATATTCTTGCTCATGTGAACAAGAAAGAATAAATTGTATATATTGCTAAATTAATAAATTTATTGCATGTTCTGGTAATTTATATAAAACTTTTATATTATTACAAATGCAAAACAGTAAATATATGTAAAAAATATATAAATACAGTATAAATCCTAATCTAGCAATTTTTATTTGCAAATTTCATATATTGAATATTTGTGGATAGTATTGCAACTTTTTTCATAATTGTATCATCTGAAATTCCCATATTTGCAAAACTATAAAAATAAATGGACAGGCAATCTGACAATTCTCAATAAGTTCAGAGTATTCTCTATTGTGCTTTTCATTCAAATAATTTCAATAACTTATTTAAAACTTAAAATTTCACTTTAAAGCAAATCCATTGTTTAATAAATAAAAGTGATTTCTTTATAATTTTTATACATATCACATGCACAATGCATATTTATAGTGTGTAGACATAGCACCTAAAAAATTATTATACAATAAAACAATTTTTATAACTGTTTATTACAAAAAAAAATTAACATGAAGTGTTTGAAAATTCATTTTAAATTGGGAAAAATTATATTCAAAAAGATAGTCTAATCTGAAAATATAGTATGTATCATTAGGTTAATATATTCAAATAAAGTATTACTTTATCAAAAAATGTTTTATCCAAGATGCTATCAATACTACTGTTTTTTCATCCAAGAGTCAACTTATAAGTGAAATGTTTAAAATGTCAAATTTATTTTTTAAACAAAAATATAATAATAATTACAATTCAAATATCAGTTTGCATTAATAAATCTGCAATTTGATTTCTTTTCATGACAGCATTTGTGCAATTTTTACATTCATTATATTCATGATCATCGTCGTCACCAGTTTTATCAGCTATATCTATATTTTCTCCTGCTCCATGCACAAATTATGTAATATACATCTAGTTATTACACGTTTAGATGCAGCTGCTATATCATTAAATTCTAAATATTTTAGTCTACGGAATCTACATTTTAAAAGTCTAATTGTTTGTTCAACTATTACTCTTACAGAACTGTGTCTTCTATTGAAATTTTTTTCTTTTACAGTTAAATGGCCATTATCTTTAAATGGCGTTAATAAAAAAGTGTCTAATGGATATGCCGAATCACCTAAAAGGTGATAGTCATTTGATAAATAATTTCCTGGTTGATTTTTTAAAAGTGAATAGATAGGACTTTGTTGCTATACTCGAGCATCATTTGAGCTCCCTAGCCATCCAGCAGAAGCATCAATAATATGCATTTTTGAATTGCAAATTACTTGTAATAAGATTGAGTATGTTCCTTTTCTATTATAATAGCTATTGCTATCATGTTTTGGAGATTTTAATAATATGTGTGTACCATCGACACATCCAATCACACCAGGAATAGAATTGATAGGCAACTTTTCAAAATTTTGAACAGTTCTATCAATCATGTTTAATGGCCATTTGATAAATATACTGCTGAATGTACAAATATTGTTACAAAATTCAGTAAATATTCGGTGAGCATGTCCTTTATTCAGACCAAATCTATCACCCACCCCTCTAAAGGATTCTTGATTAGAAAGTATCCAAATACTCAATAAAACTTGCTTGGTAGTTGATATTGATGGTCTTCCTTTAGTTATTTGTTTATTTCTGGATGTTCTTGATTCTATTAATTTTATTATAACCTAAAAATAAAAACATTGTTGCCTATATTATAAAAATAATTTAATTTTCAATCTGAAAAATAAGTTTTAATATAAAAACAACATTTGATAAGTTATATCATGAAAATGATATAACTTACATATTGCATATTCAATATATATATATATAATATAATCTATTTGAAAAATATTTAAAATGCCTGTTTTTATTAATTAAATACAAATTATAATTGATATGTAATCATTTATATTTTATTTATATCTGCACATGTTCTAAATAAGACTACCAAACATAATGGAAGCAATTTTGTTGTTATTTTGACTAATAATTTAAAAGAAAAAAGTTTACATTTACAAGTATGTATATATAGTAAGATTCTAGATTAGGCATAGCACGCTGCTGATTGGAATTGAAGATTCGCCACCCAACGACTGATGTATTATATATATATAACATATACAGTATATATAAAATTTTATACTTACTTCAATCGTACTTCTCGAAAGTCTGAAGTGAGATTTAAAATCAATATCAGAATATAAATCTACTATACATTCTACATAGTCTTTTATTTTATTCTTTTCTGATTTTTTTTTTAATGAAAAAAATAACGCTAAATTTTCATTACGACGTTTTTTTCTCTGTCGAAATTCTTCAACTAAAACATTTCTTTCAGCAACTATAGTAGAAATCATACAGATAACGTCCTCCATCTTGTGCTACAGCAAGTCGTTTCTAAATTGCCATCTAGCGACGTGCAGCATTAGTATTTGATGACGTCATTTACGCTGTGTAGCCGCTGCATAAAGAAACTCAGGGAAACTGATTGTTATTGCATCCAACTTGATGTTTTGAAGAGAGAAATTCAACATAAATGCCCATCTTTGGCCAACAGAAAGAATATAATGTTTCATCATGACAACGCTAGACCATATGTGGCAAAGAAAACTGCATAAAAACTTGCAGAGTTTCGTTGGGAAATTTTACCCCATCCCATATTCTCCCAATAATCCACCATTGGACTACCACCTATTCGGATCATTGCAAAACTTCCTTGATAGAAATGAATATGCAAATTTTGAGGGTGTCCAAATGGCAGTGGAAGACTATTTCACCTCCAAAAGCGAGGACTTCTTCTTCAGGGGATTGGATAAGCTTCCAGAATGCTGGCAAACAGTTTTAACTAACAGAGGAAATTACATTTTGGATTAAATTTTAAATAAAAAGTGAAAAAAAAGTAATTTTGTTTTCTTAAAAAAACAACAGAACTTTTCCTTACACCCAATAGCTGGCTAGTCAATTAATACAAGCACTGAATGAACAAAAAATTATTTATTTGTATTGTTTGACTAATTTAAATTTGAATATTTATCCAAGATTATTTATTGCAGAGATAATATTTAGGTGGTTAACTTATTATCAACATTCACGAAGATTTGATAAGAATAAAATTAAAAAAAAAATTGATCATCAGTATGAACAGTATATTTTATATTTTTAGTTCTTGAGTCATGAAACTGCAGCTAGTAGAGCAGAAAAATTAAATGCAGTTTCTAATGAAAATACCATCAGTGTAAGGATTATTCAGAAATTAACAAAACAGCATTTGATGACAAGCCTCATTCTGAATATCCTATTAAATTTGGGAACAAAGTACTCATTACTCTTGTGTTTGCAGTGCTAGAACTAATAAAAGATCAGATTACAGAAAGACTCAATCTTATGAAATCATTTATTGTCACTAAAGGAGACAGGAAAAGAATTCAAGCTTATATGGATGCCACTTAACTTATCATTTAACATCACAAGCAATCACAAAAACAAATAAACATCTGCATTTCTTTTTTAAGCCACTATACATATGAGTCATTTCTTAGTTGCAAAATGACAAGCAATAAAAAATAGATAGTCTGTCATTATATAATGAGAAAAAATAATGGGCAGATAAAGATAAAAAACCCCAAATCAACAGCAACAAAGAATGTATTCAAAATAATACTCTTGACTATTCAAATTAATATATTGAATATATCACATTTGTTTGGTAGGATATATGTAATATCAATTGCTTTGAATTGTTAGCATCTAATCAAATAATATATGCAGATGTCTATTCTCAATAGCTGTCATGATTAAACTTCAGAACTGATTAAAAATACACTTTCAATTAGTGAAAAACCACCACTAAGTCAATATTAAACAGCATATTGTGTGGAAACAATATAAAAAATTAGGAAGTTCAATTGGGAGCTTAGGTTTTATTCACCATACTTATCCAGATATGGTTCCAAGTGATCTGTTTCCAAGTTTCCAGAATTTTTCGCTAGAAAAAATTTAATACTAAAAGAAGTCAAGGGCTATATCAAATCAAAATCAGGATCCTCCTAATCACATAAAATAAAAAATTGTTAGTAAGATGACAGAAAATTATTGATAATGAAAGAATATATATCACTAATTAATAAAATAAACTGTATTTTATTTACCTTGTTTATTTATTCTCTCCTATGTCATTTATTGTCACATATTTATCACCCCTCCCTTCCCTGACAGTTTATGAATACTCCTAAATCATTTGCAAAAATAAATCCAATTTTCTGGAAGTTAGAATCGAAAAAAATCAATAAAGATATTCCTAGAGTTACAAACATTTGCACTTAAGAACATGCCATCTCATTTTCAAATTTCATAAAATTTTAAACTTGTTGATAGCAAAATGCTATATTATCAAATATAATGTAAAATTATATAGATACTTAACATATTCAGAACCAAACAAGCACAATAAGAAAGCATAAATGTAGAATAGTGTATAACAGAGTTAACGCTGTATGGTGTACTGACGAGGGACTGAAACAAAAGTCCGAAAACGTTATACAAAATAAAAGTGAAGCTTGCTTATTGTGCTTGTTTGGTTCTGAATTTTAGATAAAAGTAAGCAGATTGAAGAAGTTTCTATTTAACATATTACAGTAGTTTTTCAAGATAGCAGAGATTACACAAAAAAACCTTTGATTTATAATCAGATTTTTTTATTTGAATCTGTGAAATAAAAAAACTTCTAATTGACCAATTATGAAATATGTTACAAAATACAGTATATAAAACAATTTGATAAATGGCACTTTTGGGAGCCATATAACAATAATATTTGGGCTACAAATAACAGTTACGAACAAAAGTTCATATGAATTAAGTCTGTAATTCAAGGAGCATCTATACTATTTGTTAAACAAGCAGTTCCAGAAAGAACTAAAATTGCTTACTTTCCAAATTTGTCATTATTTATTTATTTATTTAATATTTGGAATCCATTGGCTTTTTGTGCTCAATTTTAATGTTGATTTAGTAGAAATAATGTCACAATGACATGATCATTGTGGCAATATGATGTCATTGTTACAACATCATGATATTATAAATTACTGGTATTTGTAACATTGTTCAATGATATCATATCAATGTGCTTGTGTCATCATTGCAATAGATATTGACGATAGGTAAGCCAAAAATTAACCTCAAACTGCTAACATTTAGTGTCATCTATTGTCAAAAATATAAAATAAAATTTTGATAAAAATTAAATGCAATCCTGGAGGATTAAATTATGTGGCATTGAAGTGATCATTAATGATGGAGCATTACTACCATATTTCATGAAAATACGCTAAGTAAATCAGAAGTTATTTATTGGAGGGACAGAGAGTTCAGAGACAAATATGAGTCCTACCTTACAAGCCTTCATTTTTTCAGAAAATAAATTAAAAATCACTAATTATAGATTTTATTATGGTAATTATTTTAATAAAACTGAAAGATATAAAATAATTCACTTATTTAAAGGATTATATTGGCTAGATTTAGCATATTCTAATAGAACAACAAAATATCATCATGATTCAAATTTAAATATGGATAAAAAATATATTCTAGATTTAACACACATGTAATAATATTCAATCAGTATGAAGATAATATATTTTATATGGTTGCAAAAATTTTTGAAAAATGCAGAAAGTATTGATTACAGATACTCATATTGTTGGTATTTATCAAGTGATAGATTCAATACTGGATCATTTGACAAATTTTGGCATAAATCAATGGTTTACAGTATACAGAACAGTAAATTTGATATATATATGATGAAAATATATGTAATTTAACCAATGAAGATAATAAGTAAGAAAAAGCATAAAAACAATCAATTATTCATATTGCTGAATTGAATTTTTTACCAAAGCAATTTGAGGAACTAATATGCAAGAAAATTTTATTAATATATAAATTAAAGATTATAAATTATTATATAGAACAAAATGCAATCATTGATTAAATAAATTATAATAGATAATTGATTGACAATGAAATAGTTATTTTATAAAAGCAAAAATTATTTTTACAAATTGAAAAAAATTAATACATAGTTATTCAGAAAATTCATAAATTAAAGAATGCTTATATAAATTTTAAAATTAAATGTATCATTCACTATTCTATATATAATAATACTATGTATAAATAATAATTAAGAAGGAATTGACCTTAATCTTTCTACAGGAGTAATGTATTATTAGTATAATGTTTTTAATTTTTGTAACTAATGTTGAAAAAATTACTAAGATTTTCATGAGGAATCAGAAATGACTTATGATCTGTCATCCATGTGCATAATGCCAAATTGTTAGATTAGGTCAAAAAAAATTTAGAAATTTTGATAATTGATATTATAAAAATGATAATTGATAACTTTTGACTTTTGTGTATAATTGATAAATTATAAAAATGAAGTTATTGATAACTTTTGATCATACATTTTTGCAATTTTTTTAAACCTGAAGCAGTTGTATTATATCAATTTGATACAATCCTTTGAATATTTAAAAATAAATTGATTATAAAATTTTTAAAAAATCTGGAAAAATTTTTACTTTCCTAATTTTCTAATGGCCATCTGATGCATTGAACCAATTATGCATTGATGCCATTATTTTTTAATAAAAAAAATTTCATGTAACAACAATTTAACATTGCATAATTAATTATTTTTTTTGCACTCACATAATAAATGTTACTGGTTTCTAAAAATAGCTTGTCATGTTTATGTGACATCATCAGCAATGTCAAGAGCATCAATTATTCTTGTGTTTTGTAGTAAAGCATTTGGTTTTTATAGTTTATTATTAATTTTGAATTTTTTCTCTTTTTTTTTAAATCTAATTTATTTAATTTATACTATTTGTATACAGCTAGTTCTCGACTTACGACCATGATCGGTTCCGACAGACCGGTCGTAACACGATTTGGTCGTAAGTTGAGTAGGCTACATGTGCACTGTACAATAATGTGAATTTATGTTATAAATTCACATTATCGACTTCATATTCAATTTTTCGATTGTGGTCGTAAAGTCGAATGGTCGTAAGTTGCATAGGTCGTAAGTCAAGAACTAGCTGTATATGATTAAAATATCTTAATCATATATAAAATAATGTATTTTTTATTATCAAAATATTAATATATGAAACCAATTCCAGTTTATTATGGTTTATTCTTTTTATTAAATAAAAAACTGAAAAGAAATTTATATGAATTTGGCAATTAGATAAATTTTAGAGGGAGACTGAAGCTTGTTAATACATTTTCTATTATTTATAAAGATTTTTTTTTGAATTTTCATTTTCAAATCATTTTCCAAAAAATTCTGAAAAGTATTATATTTTATATTAATTATAGAGAATTAATCTCCATATATTGCAAGTGACTTCCCATCTTTTCTACTGTGATATTTATGATTGCAAATGTATTATAAAAAAAATAATAAAATATTAAATGAAAGTTAACTGCATGCTAAATAAAGACAACAAATTAAAAATTCAGAATACAGAGCACCATTTTTTTTATAAACAACACAAATACAAGCTTTTTTTATATAATCAGAAATGACTCAAATACATGGATCCTAAAATGCCATCATTTGCACATCATGAAATTCATAGTATACCCCCTAATAATATATTAGATTAATGAAATGAAAATAGAATAATTGAATTGTTATTGTTTGGAAAAGAGAAAAAACTTTGTATCAAGATGGTTGTTTTATTTAAAATTACATTCACATAAACAAAAGTAATTAAAATAAAAAACAGCAAAATGGCTCTGATCAAAAATACTGTAGCATGGTATTAACAATATAAAATAGAATAGTAAACAATCAAAAACTTCTTAATATATTTATATGCATATGATATTTTTACAATCAAACCATCACAAAGTTTACAACAAAGATATGCTTATGATTTTCAAAGTGGGAGAGATAGCCAAGTCCTCCTTTGTTACTGATGTGACAGATATCATCCCAAATCATTTAGAAATTTCTGCAGCAGTGTTAAACTTGAAAAGTATTTATGATGAGTTGAAATATGATATACTGTTTTCATCATTGATTGGGATCAGACTGAATATTAAAAAAATATAAAATATAGAGAAAAGCAGGAATTTTTGCATTTGGCAAGAAACATTTTAAAGATCTGAATAAAAAATTTCTTCAAATAGTATACCTGATTAATATATCTATTAATTTGCTGTATCAAATTGATAATGCATGACTGTAAGTCAGTGGAAAAAGTGCACACCTGCTGAAGGGTTAATTATTATTTAAAATTTTTATAGAAATAACAAAATATATATTTAGCATGCAGTAAATATTTTGGTAAATATTTACTATGTGAATACAGTATATGTATATTTATTATATAATTTTTTGTTATAATACTTACTTAATTTTTTAATATAATATTTACTATATATAGTAAATATTAGTGATGTAGCAACAACATATAAAAACATGATGGGATGTGTGATGTAATTGTGATGCAGCAATGATGTCACAACATCTCCAGTGCATGAAGTAACAGTGAATGACATCACAAAACATGAGAGTATGTGATTTCATTGTGGCATAGCAATGATTGCTACCAGAAATGTTCCAACATATAATGTAGCAATGGATGATGTTCCAGAATGTCGCCAATGTGTAAAGTCACAATAATTCCAATGTCTGATATAACAATAGCTAATGTATCAAACAATCACCAGTCCTTGATGTCATTCTGATGTACAATGGATGATATCATGAAATATCATTGTGTGAAGTCATAAAATTTCCAAGTGTATGAGATCACTATGACATCACCACATTCAAAGGTTTTGATTTTTTCTGGCTTTCCTTATAAGTAAAATATTTGTAACTATCAGAAAATCTCACAAACTAGAAACTATTTGAAAATAACAGCACTAAAGAGCAATTGAAAAATAACAACTAAAAATTTTAATGAAACATTTTCAGTTGCTATAAAAACATCTTCAGCATTAAGAACAGAATACAAAAAAACTAATATCTCTCTATAAATGAAGTATCAGAAATTCCCAGAAAATGCCAGGTACACTGGCTAGTTTAAAATAAAGTTCCAAAAATATCAATTTATACAATATTTAATAATAAAGAATAGCTAGATGAGAAACAATAAAAAATACTTCTAGCCAATAGCCAAATCACAAAAATTACCATGTGATTTGTTAAACAAAAAGATACCACAGATTCATTAATAATTATTTTAAAGTTTTGTATTTAAAAATTTTTTCAAATATAAGTTGTCTATAATCAAGTTTCTCTGAACATGAAATAAATTAATAAAATTAAAAAATATAAATAATACATTAAAAGTGTAAGTTAATAATACTTATTACTACATTAAAATAAAAATTTACCATTTTAACATAATTCCATAAGATATATTATATCATTAAAAAATAAATGAAATATATATTTTAATAAATTAAAATAATATTACTAGAAATATATTAGAAAATTCAAATAATAAATCAGCAAACAATTGGCAATTATCTTATAAACATGTTAACAAGCAAGTTATTATCTGTGTGCTATTAAATATAAAACAAAATATTCATATGCATATATTTAATACCTAAGCAAAGCAAAAAAATATTATAGAATAAAATCATTGACTGAATAATTCATTTTTTATTAAAAATAGCCAATTTTAAAACAAAAAATAAAGATCACATGTAAAAAATTATATATAAATAAAATTAATAATAAAATTATTTTATTGCATTTCAACTATAAAACAAAATTATTACATTTCAACTATATCTTTAATTTTTAGATTACGTACAGACACACTTTACCAATACAGTAGTTACATTCCAGATCACCAATGTAAAGTGATTTCATAGTAAAACAAACTGCCACTTCTTTTCATTTGCCAGTGCATGTAAAAGTTTAAAAGAATATTTACATTATCATTTATTAAGTATGTAATAGAGCTAGGCCTAAAAAAATTATGCAAAAATAAAGAAAAAGTTAACATACTGTATTATTAACCTTAAAATATTTTCATTCTTTGCTTAGGTTACTATGGATCAACTATCCACTCACATCCACTAGAGTAGCAATGGCATCTAATGATTTCTATGGTAAGTATTCCTCTATATCTGTAGCATATAATTCTACATAAGTCATAGATGTCATTAGACATCAATGCTATACAAGAATCATGCAGTGCTTCATTAAAGTAGCAATGATGTCTAATGCCCAAAACACATCATTCCTACTCTGGTGAAGCACTGCATAGATTAGAAATCAGAATTTTTTGACTTTGTGTATATAAAACACCATAACTATGACTTTTGTTTTTTTACTCTTTGTTTACATTAAATGCTATATGCATTATGGCATTTAATGTAAATAACATGTCTCATGTCAATAATTATTATTTAAAATTGAAATAAAATGAATGATTTTTATATAATTTATTGATAAATTATATTGTATATCTATATGTTTCATATATCTATTTCCAGTATTATTTTGTGATTAGTTGCAGATAATTTCCTTTTGAGATATAAAGTAAAAACATGAATATAATTGAAAAGTGATATATTAGTGAAGTGCCATAAAGAAAAGTAGACCTGTATTTCTATCATTAAAAATATTATCAAAGAATAGTTAAAATTTTATTATGTTAACAGTAAATATTAAAAATAAACATTATATTAAACTGAAGTAATTATAATGATTTAAAACTATAGTAACTATAATCTGTATACTTAGAGTTTTCCTTTCATTTTCAATCAACAAGAAGGAAGTATATATTGAATAATACTGTTAGTGATGGAAGGACTATAGTAAGTTTTATTTTCTTGGTTTGAATTGTTTTTAATTTATGATATTTATGATGGAGAATATTTGAGTTTGGGTCATGACAAATCACTTCATCATCAAGGATGCAGGACTACTCATAATGATGATGAATATTTTTAAAATGACATTTTGTATAACATTGCTTCATATACAGTACTAAAAACTTGATATTATTTATAGCTACAATATATTTGTAATTCATATAATAAAAAAAACCAATAAAAATAATTCAATAAAATTATGTTATTATTTAAAATCAATATTAAATGAAATAAGCATTTGAATAAAAGCAAATCAACTGGTTTTCAGATTTTTAAAAATAATTATTTTTATTACATTATAAATATTTAAGAAATGTAGTCTGACCAGAATAATATGATGAATAATTGTTTAAATGCATAAAAATATCAAGTGATGGTAAAAGCTATATTATAAGAATTAAGTGAAGACTAACAAACTTTTGATTCCCTTCTATGATTATATAAAAATTTTGCTATATTTCTGGATAAATTAAATTAAAATTTTCTTGTTAACAGTTTCCATTTTGGCTCTGAATTCTATAAATGATCATTTCAATAGGGAGGGCAATTAATACATACTGATTCTATTGTGAATAATAACTGACCAGCCATCCTATTTTATTTGGACTTTCTGTTAATTGCCAGTAAACATTGTTAAAATAGGAAGAATTAAGCAATGCTTCTGTCTTCATTATTATTAGTTTAAATCTATGATATCAAATATGATGATTTTTCAAGAGAAAACTCTTAATGTACAGACTATAAATCCTTAAAATTTAAAACCTCAAAGTAGAAAAAAATAAAAAATATATACCAGTATCAATTTGCTCAAAAGTTCCATTTTCTAATCTGGCCAATTCAATCAGAGCTTTTCCATAACAGAAATATACTTCTCCACATTCACTAGCCATGTCGCCAAATTTTTGAGAAAATAAACGACAAGCTTTTTGCAAGCTGTTAACTGCAGAAACATAATTTTGATTGAATAGATGACATTTCCCTTGCATTAAATAACTTTCTGCTTCTAATAAAGACTCCCTGAAAAATATGAAATATCTAAATTGCTTTACTTATTTTTTTAATTTCTGTAAAATAACATTTTTTAATAAAGAAAAAAATAAAATATATGAATAAACCATGCACTTTGCATATTACTGAAGTTCATAAATTAAATAAATCAAAAAATAGAAAAAAGTCCAAAAACATCATACCGTATTAAAAGACTTTCTTTGCATGAGTGCTTGATTTATTTAATTTGTGAAAATAAAATATTCTGAACAATGAAAATTAAAAAACTTAATAAAATTTACTTCAATATTCCAGTTTTGTTTTACACAAAAATACAAAGTATTATAATAGGATAACATAAAATTCTTTATTCCAAGAGATATCATAATTTAACATTCATATTCAAACAAGGCATCTCATGAAATAAAAATTCTATACAGTATATCCCCAAACTATGCAATTAATTCATTCAAAAAATTTCTATATAAGTCCAACAATGCTTATATTCAATATACATGAATGGATGATTAGTAAATGCAATGGATAAATTAAATTTATGAGCATACTTAATGCATAGTTAAGAAAATTTAAGGCCATTCAAGTGATATTTTTGCAAAAAATTAACTGTTCAATAAATTTTTTTATTCAAATATTATGGAAATTCAATAAAAATAAAGAGATTTATGCACTTGTGTATATCTGACAAGTTAAACCACATAAATTGAAATTGCATAAGTCACAGGGACCTACTGTATTCAAATTCTTCATCACATTTTGTTTTAGATAATATACATATACTTCGTATATACTCATGTATAAACTAAGGAATTTTTTTTTTTGAAGAAGGGAGATTAGCTTCTACATGGGGTAGTCAAAAATTGGAAAAATTTTCACAAAGTTTTGCAATTTTAAGTTTTGCTGACTCAATATATTGTGCTATCATGCCAGCTATGCAATCTATCACATTTATTTCTAAGAAAGATCATCTTACTGATTTTTTCTATATTTTTTTTTTAAATATCTGAATATGCATGATGAACATAAATTAATATTTTTATAGGTATTTAAAAACTTGATACTGCATGATTATGATCAAAATATATCAGGTCATCTTAAAAGTAATGTTTTTTATTCTGTATTTGTTCAAATGTCTCTCAACTTGTACAAACATGAATTCTAAAACTTTCACAATATTGAAAACGTATTATTGATTCAAATGGAGAATATATATTTGATTAAATTAGCAAGTGATTTATTTTTTTTATCCATTCAAATCTTAATGTTATAAATGACATTACTTTTGGATGATTTGGTATAAAGCAGTTGCATTGCATTCTCTTTGTAGTGGTAGCACATCTTATGGCAGAAGCTGAATGCACCATATTTATTTCTAAAAATGTCTATTTTTTCTCAATTTTATTATTAAAAATATATGGATGTTTATTAATGTTCATATTTAAATAAACTAGTGATACAACTTGCTTATAATTCCTATTATTGAAAAAACCAAGCACTTTCAGCAAGTATAACAACATTTATTAAGGTATAATGTTTTCAGACAACCATTCAAGTCCCTCCTCAGTATCTTATATTACATTGATTATTCACTACTTAAACTATTATGAAACATATACTATTATGGAATATATTAGGTATATATTCCATAATAGTTTAAGTAGTGAATAATGAATGTAATAAAGTACTGAGGAGGGACTTGAATGGTTGTCCAAAAATGTTATACCTTAATAAACGTTGTTATACTTGCTAAAAGTGCTTGGTTTTTTCAATAATAGACATATTTAAATAAATTCAAAAATATTAATTTATTGCAGATACTTCATAAATAAAATCAGGAATGTATAGAGTGATATTTCACAAGTAAATATAGTTTTCATTAATTTACATATCAGTTTATATTAAATGGAAATATAGCTATCTCTGATATTTCTGACTAAAAATGTATGCATGTATAGATAATTCTGAAAATTTAGAAAATATGTGATGATTATTTTGCAGCTGATTACAAATCAGGATTGAATTTTTGATGATTATGTGC
This sequence comes from Androctonus mauritanicus, assembly GCA_011317285.2. Lineage (NCBI taxonomy): Eukaryota > Metazoa > Arthropoda > Arachnida > Scorpiones > Buthidae > Androctonus > Androctonus mauritanicus. Next base: position 646 of record WUQG02421253.1, on the reverse strand, counting down.
ACACTAGTAAACTTTCCAATCTTGTCAGTGTAGCAAAATTTTTGTTGTATTTTGATTCTGATTTTCATTAAAGTTTGTTAAATATTTTTATAGAGATTTGGAAATGATAGAAAATTTTAATATTTTCTGCTAAACAAATACTTCAATAAAATTATATTGTAGAAAAATTTGAGTAGATATGACATAACACGATCATAACCTGCTCTCCATTCAGCATTTTCTTTGTATCAGATCACTGACATTTCAGTTCTGTAGGTCTGGCATTTTATTATTTATTCCAATAGTGAACTAGATTTGGAAATTTTTTAAACTATATGAAAATTGTTCCCAATTTATGATCATTTGACTTACACTATTCCAATCTTATGATTTCCCTTAATATATTCTTAACTTGGCTATTTTTATAATCTGTTGGCTAGAAATACTTTTTTTGTTTTATTAAAAATATAATTAAGCAATCATTTACCACCTTGGAGACCAAGGTTCAATTCTTGATGATTTTATAACCTTGAGGATTTGGGATCAAATCTGGATGATTTTACCATCCTAAAGGATTCAGTATTTCAATGTCTATTATTAATACTAAAATTATTACCATTATGGATCAATTTTCAACTTATGATGGAGTTATTAAAATGTAATTTCC
>WUQG02421242.1:0-15168 GCA_011317285.2 Androctonus mauritanicus | reverse complement strand
ATAAATCTTGTGTATATTTTACATGTCTCCTGCTATAGTGCTGAATTTGTTTATTGTGTTATTTATTGGCAGTGTACTACTATGCTTTTAACCAATCAATCACCAGATAAGCTTTATAATGAATACTATAAATTATAATAAAATTGTTCATAAATTTCCTACCACTTTTTGAAATTCAAGCAATTATAAAACAAACAGTTAACAAAATGAGAATTTCTAAAAACTTTTCAGTTCTGTATGATTTTAATATGCATATTTTTAACTTTTTGTTTCTTGGAATCTCTTAATCTTTATCTAATAATAAAATTGATATCTTAAAATATTGATTTAATAATAATCTTAATAATACTGTATTATGATTTTTCACATTCCCCAATTTAAAATTTTGAAAATAATTCAAAAAATTTACTTCTAGATGGTTCAAGTTACATTAATCTACAGTTAACTATCTATGGAAGAGTACTAAACAATTATACCTCATGATATCCAATAAATATAGCTTTATTTATGGCCTATATTAGATTCAGGTTTAGACATCTGCACTCATCCAAGAGCATTAAGTGCTGTCCAATCTGATTCAGTTACAGTTTACTATGTGTAAAATTACTTTATATCCTCTATACTTCTTGTATAGCTTAATTAAATTAAATATACATTTGAAAGCTAATCCAAATACAATAAATTATACATTATTACAACATTATAATAAATAAAAAGAATCAAACTAAATGCATAATAAATATAATAGGTCTCAGATTTATGTAATTATAAATATAGCAATTTTCAGGATATGTGGATGTACAAATCTTTATTTATGCTGGATTTCTATAAAAATGTAAATAAAAGATTTATTAACCAATTTATTTAATGAATATAGCATTAAATTTTCATAACTATGCTTACAATATGCTCATTAATTTTATCTAAATATTCCATTTATTCATGTACATGTTCATATATACAAGGCATACCTTGTTATTATAGCAGTTATATTTTAGACCATCACTGTTAAGTGAATCACAACCTGTTTTCATTTGCTAATGCATGTGAAAGCCTATAAAAATATTTACACTATTATTCATTAAATGAATAATAGCACTAGCCTAAATAATTCTGCTAGATGGCCACATTTTTGAGCATCCATTTTAGTTTGGAGGATCTAGGTTTGATTCCGGGTATCATATGTTCAGTTTTTCAGGATAGCTCTGGATCTGGCCTGTCTGTTGTGTTAATTTATGTTTTATATACCTATTCTAAGTTATTACTTTTCAAATTATTTTAATTTTGAGATACAAAATAAAAACATAGAATATAATTGAGAAGTGGCATATTAGCAAAGTGCTGTAAAGTGTGATATGCATATATATAATTTAGACATTTTTGATTTGATGTGTTTTTCCAATTTACAAACAATTTTTTTGGAATAAATTAACCAGATATATATTACTTTCATCTGCATGAATTATAAAAACAAGCACTGCAAAAAGAAATATAATAACTTACTTTTAACTAACAACAATTTGACAGTAATATTTTTAGCCTTTATGTTATCAATTACAAATATAGTTATTCTCAAACAAGAAACCAAAATTAAGATTTTCAACAATCAAAAATAAATCTATTCTTTATTTATCATTTTCTGTTTTGAAATGGCACTTAAAAGATTCAAACAGTAATTATTAATTTTTATTAACTATACAAACAATTATTTAAATATTGTACAATGATAAGAAAGCACTAAAATACATTAATTTGATATTGCTTTTTGCTATGATTAATGATTAACACATTAAGTAGCAGAAACAAAAATTCTTGCAGTAAACATCCCAATATTGAATCCCTGTTTTTTTTCTTTTGATGGATATAGGCTTTAATAAATGAATACACACTTTTCTTTAAAATAATTGCATAATTTCTACTTAATTATTATATAAAATAAAATTATGACATAATATCATAATTTTAATTTTGATATATGTTTTATTCATGGGCTACAATTCTTTTTCAAAATATTCACTTCCAAACTCAGTGACCTTTAACAATGTCTTTAATATATTAAATGGAACATAGAATTTTTGTAAAATATGGAATTCCTATTTTAATGATAATGTAATTTTGTGGCCTACCAATATTTACAGTACAGGCATCCCTCATATAACATGGTAGATAGGTTCCTAAAAAATACTGTATTGTAGGAAATCATTTTATATGAGAGTTGAAGTCAATACAAAAAGAAAAGTTATGTTCCAAAATCCATTAAAAATAAATGACTTTCTTTAATTCCACATAAGAAACTTAATTTTTATTAATATTAATAACACAAAACATAAAGAAAAAATATGTACATAAGATTCCAAAAAACAATATACATAAAATAAAAAGAAAGAAAAAAGTACACAGCCTATGTAACATTCATTTAATAATTATATCTCCCTTATTACTGTTCAGTTAAAACGAAACATTTTTTTTTAACAATATCAGCTTCACTTTAAATGCAGAAAAAAATACAGGAAGTTTAAGTTTGTATTTTTTGCTCACTTTACAAAATCTATAATCTAACTCATTAAAAACAATCTTTCCTTAATAGATACACAAAAATAATTTAGGAATAAAAAAAAGTTTTTCCCCCTATTTCACATTCTCTATTGAAGAATAAAAACTTATTTTTTATTCAAGAACTGAACGTTTGGAATACAAAATACTCAATGGTGGGCAATTAACTCAATTTCAAATTGAGATTAGATTGCATATCATTCCTCTCAATGCAAACTAGCAAAATTGTATTTATGAATAATTTTAGCAAAGCATTTCCCAATGAGTGCATTTTGTATGTGTATTGTATGTCCATAGTGTGGATTTACAAAAATTAATGAAAATATTTTGTGTTGTAAGAGAGTAAATATAATTTTCTAAATGTGTTAAGTAAAAACCATGTTTAGAAGTACAGTATATGATTTAAAATACTGAACTATATTCAATTATTATAAATGTTACATTTAAACTATAGATTTTCTTTTGGATCAACAAAATTTTAACAGTAGTCAACTATAGTGGACATATTTCATTTGTTCTGAAAATTAGTATGACAAAAATTTCAGCTATAATGAACTTTCATCTCAGTTTCAGTGAAAATTCCAAGAAATGGTGGTCATTCTAATATCATAATTCTTTGAAAAAGTGCATTGTTTAATTCAGCATATGCCAAACAAGCTGAATTAAAATATGTTATTAATATCTTCTCATACATTATATATAATTGTTATTCTTGCAAATAATTAATGTATATATTAAAAAGGAAGATTTTCAACTTTATTTTTTTTAATGTGATATACAATGTGAACAGAGAACATATGACAATGAACAGAGTGTTGTTATTATTTAAATTTGTAATAAAATGAATTATTTTGTACAATTTATTTATATATATGATAAAATAATACATAAAACTTAAAATAAATATTATTTTGCCATTACTGATAATTTTGAAATAAAAAAAAAAAAATACTATGATACTGATTCAGTTAAACCCAACTTATCTACTTAAAGATGTGTGTCAAAATCTAGCCAAAAAATTCCCATTGTGATTATAAAATTAAAAACCAGATTAATATAGTTTAATTTTGATGAAAAAATGAATTTTTTAAGGATGTAAAATTGTTTAGAGTTTTATTAACTTTTAATTAAAAAAAATAATTATACATGTATTGATGAAAATAGATATCTGCTGGCCTATGATGATTGTTGTTGTTATTTCATTTTCAAACAGATTTTAATGAAAAATAAAATAATCCTGCAAGATTGAATTGGTAACTGAATATAAAATCATACTGGGGAAACATTTTGGTTATAGTGAATCAAATATCAGATTCTGTAGAAATTCATTATAACCAGAGTTGACTATATTACTTTAGTATTCATAAGAATATTCCTAAATAAATCAGAATATATCTTAAAAATCAATATTTTATGTATGATAGCAAAAACTATTCTCTAGGAATAATGTAAATAAAAAATATCTCCTCCTAAATGGATGCATCAAAATATTTTCCTGCATGAATTAGCTTCATGGCAAAAACAGTTTATGCCTTATTTTTTATTAAATGCTTTGTGCATTGGTTTGAAACATTTTGCAATTGTTTACACTAAATATAAATAACTGATAAAAAAAAATTAGCTAAAATTATAAAATTTATTTATAAAATGGCAGAAAAAGTTCATAAAGTTTATAGATTTACATTACTAACTCAAACTTTCAGCAAATAATTATAAAAACTATTAAAATATAGAATATAGATTAAAAAAGAGAATAAATAGCAATAATAAATTATGAAGAATTAATATATTTTTCACACAAAATTTAAATATTTTAATTAATAGAACTTACGTAATAAGTTTTCTGGCTACTATGGTCAACATTTTAGCAAATTTTCAAGGTTAATAAACTTATTCAATTCAGTGAAGAATCAGGTAACAGATTTTACAGAATATCTGCATTTCACACAGACATCAGCTCTTATAACAAGAAGTGTTTTTTATAATAAAATGTTTTAGATCTTTCTAAGAGACTCACTTCAGTATACACACTTTTTTAAATGAACATTTTAGAACATAACAAAATATCGGAATACATTTAGTTTTTTTAAAATAAATAAGTTTAAATTATTTATATATTATACATTTTCATAACATAAACATCATTTATTAATAATGTATATTAATAAATGATGTTTATGTAATAGATAGCAGAAATCATAAAATTTGTCATTTATTTACGATCTTCTATACATTGTAACACAGCACCACATGTTAACTTTTGTACACCAGTGCCATGACATCGGGAGATTTTTCCAATTTTTTAATATCTGTATTTTTTTAAACATTGCATTTTCTAGAAATATAAACAGAATTTGGGTTTAAAGTCAAATTCCAAATTTTAATTCCGTGTTTCTGGAAGAAAATCAAATGGATCAGAAATCAACACAGTTGAAATAAAACCACAAAATTTAATACTTGATAAAATAAGATAAGCTGTAACTCATATACAGTAGGTCCTCATTTGATATCATCTCAATTTATGTCATTTTGCTATTACAATGTGAGCAGAAACTAAAATTAATTAAAAAATTAAACTTTTTATGGAAGCAGAACAAAATAAAGTCCTATTTTTGTACATTTCTTGAATAAGAAATAGAAAAAGTATTGGAAACCAAATTGTAGTTGTAAAAAATAGGGTAACTACATTTTATATGAGTGCTGAGTGTTAAAAGTATACTGCAAAAGGACAATTGATTGGATTCACCTCATGGAAACACTTAGATTTTCCAATCAGAGTACCTGGGATCAAATTAGGATATTATACTTTGGAAAATTTGTGAGAAGTCCAGACACAAGTTGCCTATTCTTTTTCAATAATACTGCTGAGTTCAACAAGTATAGTTAACATGTGATAGGGATTGGAGTGGCATTGCTATTAGTAATGATTGAGAACTGTTGATGAGAAAAACAATCACAGACATAACACTTATGAATTCTAAGAAGTGTTTTATTAGAAAATAATTTTTCTTTTCTATAAATCATAACATATGACAGATTTGCAACATTTTGCATTTAAAATTTATTCTTGTATCATGGTTTTCATTCATATCATTCCATTATTTAACAATATAGTAATGATTAGATGATAAAAGTTTCCAAGTAGTATCAATTCTAATATCAAAAAGAAAGCAGTATAAGAACTTATCTTGATCTATAATACTAGGGTTATAGGTTTTTTGGTTTCAGTTAATATTGGTTCATTTAAAGTTGCAATTTTCAGGGAACTTAACCCTGATATTAATTAAGGACACATTATAATTGTTAAAAATTTATAACTTTATGCAAAATATTTATGGGAATGAAGATGGGAAAAAATATTGAGAACTGCATTGGATTTCTAAAATAAAACTTGGTTTAAATATAATAATCATTATTAATTCTTTTAAATTATAAATTATTATTTAAATAATAAAATTATTTTTATCACTAAGTTGTAAATAATTAGAAAAGAATGTTATAATAAAATTTATAATACCCTCTTTGTAAGCGAAACATAGTTTCCCAATGTTTTTCTTGCAAATATGACATCACACTTTCATCTATTTGTTGGGGATGAAGAACCAAACAAATTGCTAACAATGTATACATTTGTTCAGTTTGCTTATTAATCTAAATCAAATAAATAAAAAAGATTTAATTTAAAAATAATAATTTTTTAATTTAATGTTTATATTTTATCATCTATGGCATGAAAATGTTATATTAATAAACATTACCAACATCAGTCTAGTGCTTGACATAACGAGTAATATTGCTTTTAATTAAATGAACACAGAATCAATGGAAAATATTGACAGAAATATCTTTGAGGTCTTCATTCGAAAATAAAATATAAATTCTTGCAAAGTATTTTATTCAAAACAGCATTAAAATCAAATTATTACATTAGAATTATTAATATTTTGATAATAAAAACCCAAGTCATTACCATATACATCAATTTTAATCAGAAATACTGTACTGTATTTATTCATAGACATTTTCCCTCTTTTTTATCCCATTTTTAATACTTTAAAAATATAGGAAGAATAATATATCATAATGTTTTTGTAAAAATATTGTACACCCAATTCTGTTTTTATACAATAGATATGTTTTTGAAGAGTTTGTGTAAAAAAATGTAATGTATCTATGGAAAATTAGAAGATTGGCTCCAGACCTAAAAAAAATCAGGAAAAATAATACAATAAACCATAAGCTTCTAACAAGAATTTTCATATCATTTTTACATATTACACATTTTATTTTATAAAGATTGCACATACAATAAAATTATATTATATAAAGTAAATTTTTATTTGAAAAGAAAAAAAAAATGTTACTTATTCATGAACATAAAAATTATGCAAAATAATCTAAGTTACACATAATAAAATTTTATTCATTATCACTTTCTGACAATAAAAGCATATATTTGTGTAAGACTGCAATATCACTGCTAACACTAGAAATATCTTAGTCATTGTATTCTTCCTCCATTAGTAAAATTCTTTCTTTGATCTCTTGAACAAAATTAGCACTAGTCTCCTGGGATGCTGATGTTTCAGTGGTTTTAAGAATGAATTCAGTTATTAATCATTGTGTTCCTGCTATGGTTAGGTTTTTATATAACTTATTATTTATTGACTTTGGGTAAAATTAATAAATTTATATATGTACATACAAATTTTATTTTAATTTTTATTAACATCAAACCTCGAAACATTTTCATTTTTAACATCAAACTCAAAATGCAGACAAAAATTCCATATTGGGGTTATGTAATTCAGAGAATTCCCCATAAATAGAAATTGCAAAATTGTGTGAAGTGTAATAAGAAAAATTTTTTTCTTAGAATTTGGAATGTGTGTGTTAAATCAAAATAGTGCCAAAAAAAGTGTATGTAAAACAGAATTGGATGTATTTATAAAAATATGATGCAATTAAAAAAATCAGTTTAAAAAATAGCATTCAAATTATATTAAAATAAATATATGAAATAATAATATATTTTGTTTTACAATATCTATCTACACAACAATAATAAGCTAAGTATTCTGTTTAATTTAAAAAACTTTTTCTGTTAGATCATTTTTAGTTTCCATATATGATATTGAATTTTTAAATCCAATTTTAAGCATTAAATAAAAATTATTTATCATCATTTCTAATAAAATGTTATATTTTCTCAACAATAACACATTATATAAAGTAAAACAAAATTACTATTGTTTGTTGAATATAATGTTGAATAATTTTTTATTCACTATTTTGTGAATAAAAAAAAATATTCTATTTTGTATTATTTCTTTATATAACAAACATTATTATTATTTATATTTTTATAAATTATATATAAATAACATGAGAATCTATTTAAACATACAATATTAATATAAAATTAGGTTATTACAGTACAAATAAATATTCTAATTCTTTTCAGCAAAACAATATTTATACTTTGACTTGTGTAATGCAATTATCTATCTCTCCCATTATATTAATATATTGCTCAAAATATGGTAACAATACACTTATGATTAAAACTCAACTTGTCTGTGGTTAGTAATAATTCATCTATTTCATTTTTAGCCTGTACTGGGTGTCATTCTGATTGTGCACTATATGAAAATTAATGCAATTTTAGATCATGCAAATTATCAGAAAAACAGCAATAAAATATGATTCATTTATTTTATTGGTTTCTCTCAAAATATCAAAATATGCTAAATTTTTATTTTGAGAAAACAGATTCCAAATTTTTCATAAAGGATCAAGCTTTTCCTGTTTAAACTTATTCTTTAATCATTCAGCAGATCTCAAAAAGAGTGCCAATGAGCATTGATGTTTGGAAATGACTGCCATTATAATGTCATAATTAATATTTGGCAGCATAATTAAATTCATCAACCAACTAATTCAAAATGTTATTATAGTTTGAATGTCAAATAATGTAACAAAGAATTTTTATGGCAGATAAGCGTAGTGTTTATCTGTTGATAGAGTTATTTGAACATTTAACTTAAAATAAAATGTATTTGATTAGTTCACTTAAATAAATATATTAAATAACTTTTATAATCATTGTTTAGTCCATTTACTTACTTGCTAGAATAAATAAATAAAAAAGTTTAAAGAAAAAATGATTTTAAGTTTTTTGGAAATTTATAAATCAGTACAAAATATTTTTTACTCAACACTGGATGCTATTATATATTTCCATGTTTAATGGTTTGTTGATTTGTTGGTTAATTGAAATTATGCTACCAAATCTTATATGAAATATTAAGTGCAATTAAAAACTAATAAACTTTTTAAATTAATGGCTATTCTTGAATCAATTTTGGACTCACAGGCACACTTATGGAATCAAAAGATTAAAGGATGGATTTTAACAAGCCCTGATCCCATCTGAAAAATATGGAATACGGAATAGAATCTGGTCTTTCAGATGAAAGTTTAACATGAAGACTCTCATTTGACTCATTTTATTATTATTTTTCTAACCATTTGTCAGCAAACAGACTTATAAACATTTTTTATCCATTTTTCACATCAGAAACCTCCACAAACATTCATTATTTAAATTAGTGAATCTAGGGAACAGGAAATTGACATAATTTAAAATTCCAAATGAATGCATAATCAAAGCGGATATCTAGTATGATTAACTTTTTGAACAGAATGTAAAATATGTAATATTTCTGCTATTTGATATTATAGAGTTAATTTAGGCTATAATATATATACATGTTGAACCAGCGATATCATGAAACTGGTCTGTATATGAAAACAGTTAAGCATACTATCATATTGACATAGAAATACTATAAAAGTATCCCTTGTTTTTATAAAGATAACTTGTTCCTTGAAAATTGTTAAATAAAAATTCATAAAATAAAAACTCAATTCTCATTATAGCAATGTAAAAATTTTCAATTAGTTCTTAAATTTCAAGATTAAATAAAATAAATATTTGAGTAAAAGTAAATTGATTATCAGATTTTAAAAAATATTTTCATAATATTATAAACATTTTTAAAATGTTTATAATATTATGAAAATGAAACTAGAAAATAATGACTGCATGTGAAAATATCATGTATTGGAAGTTAAAGAATTAACTGGAGATTAATGAATTTTTGATTTCTATCTTTAGTAATTGATTGTAGAAAAACTTGCACATGATGCATGAAACAGATGATGATTATAGAAAAACTTGTGATATTTTTTTTGACAGATTAAATTTTCTTCTAAATAACTTTCATGATGGCTCTGAATTCTATAAATTATTCTCATTTCAATAGATAGTATTCACAGTAGAATTAATGTGTGTCAATTAATTAATTAGCCATTCTATTTTGGTCAATTTACCTATTAATACTTATTAATATAAATTTAATATGTTTAAGTTATACTATATTTATTATATTAAACTTTTTAACAACTATTTTAATTTACAATGCAAATTAAATAACTGATAAATTATAATTTATTTAAATATCCTAATAAAAAAAATAATTATAAATGAAAAATACCTGATCAACTTGATAAGTTCTCTGTTGAAACATTTGTCTTGTTCTTTGAATATAAAGAAGAATGTTTGAAAATGTTCTAATGGCATCAGCATATCTACGCATCATCATGTAAGCAAATCCAACATAGTAATATGTTGTTATCTGGCATGCAGCAACTCTTGAATACATACTCTGAAAGGATTCAATATATATTTATATTATATGCATTTATATTATTTATTTGTTGAAATACTGATTTTGGAAATAATGTTAACAAAAATTTTATAAATTCATCATAAGGGTTGTTTGAAAAGTCATTGGATTAAGTTTCTCTTCTGACACTTTTATTTCACATATTCACCACTAGATTTAAGATAAGAATCTCACAATCAGACAATCGATACACTTCTAAAATTCTAATATTGATTATGGAATCAAGTTGTGACAGCCTGTTGCACATCCTCATCTGATGCATAATGATGAGCTTTGTGATACTTTCTATGGGTGCCAAAAATGTAGTAGTCACATGGTAAAAACGTTCAGATTATAGGCAGGACTCCAACAAGAAATATTCAACAGGTCATCTGTGGTTTTTGCTGAATGATGCTTGACATTATCATGGAAAAGAATCATGATACTGGAAAGTAAGCAAGGCCTCTCTGCTTTAAGTGCTGCCTTTAGTCACTGTAATGTTCCCCCAAATTGTTCATTGCAGTAACACCCTTGGGCAGTCAGTCAATGAACAGTGATCCTCTCTGATCAAAAAGCAGTGTTAACATTCATCCCCAGTGCAGGAAAAGTGAATAACTTTTCAGTGATAGAGGGGAGGAAGAATATCATCACTGAGCATTCTTCTATTTTGTTTCAGGGTCATAGTGCAGACATTATAACTCATCAGCAGCAACAACAAGGTCCAATAACTGGTCATCATCTTCAGAACAGCACTGAAATTCTATAAACATAATCCTATCCACATCATCTGCTCATCAGTCAAATATTTTGGCATCACTATTATGGAAATTTTCTGATATCCCAACCCTTCTCACACTATGAGGTGAACATGTTCTATATTGATATGCAATGTTTCACTTATTGTCCTCAATGTCATCAGTCAAGCCTTTTGAATCTTCTCATTCACTGCAGCCATTGTATTGGGAGTCATGGCACATGGAGACAACAGTGCATGGAAGATCCTGTGTGTCTGGTCTCCTGTCTGAATCTCTTGCATCACTTAAAACACTGTTGACAAACATGCTGCACCATACATATTCCTCATGCATTCAAAAATTTCCATTGATCTGATACCTTCAAACATACAAAAACTGAATAATAGCATACTGAGCATTCTGGACAAATCCATCATAGTCACTAAACAGTCCTTCTGTATGGCTAACATATAGCTACAGCTGTTTCATGCACCATGTGCTACTGTCTAGTCACCTTATATGTGCATAGCAGTGCTGTAGTTCCAGTTATGACCATTATCTAATCACAACAATAATCCAATGATTTTCAAACAAACCTTATTTATTGGAATAATGAATTTTAAAGTTGACTAAGTCAATCTGATCTAAGAAAATTCTATTCATTCTCAAAGAAGGAAAATTAAGCTTATCTGAAATATTTAAAATAGCAAAAAAATATTTACTAACATTTTTATTAAGATCAATATTCTCCAAAACTTTTATAGCTTGATGATAATCCCCCAACAATGAATGAAGTCGAAGCAATGCTACAAGACTGAAGTAACCGAGCATTTTATATAAAAGATGCCGTCCAAATTCTCCAGCCACACTATCAGGATCACCTAAAAGAGAAAATAAAATTTCAGAAAATAAATTCTTTAAATTATGACAGCATTCAGTATTTCATCTCACCTCCACTTGTATATACTTCTAACTGACGATTTATATTAGATTTATCCACAAGAGAATGCAACACATTCAATACACTATGAACATTCCATACCTGAAGAGAAAATGAAGTTAAATAAAATAAATTATAAAATATTTATATTCAGAACCTCATTAAGGAAGTAACCTCATTTATATTTAGTCTAATTATTCACACTACCCTAACCTTTGGATTAGAACGAAGCAATTCAAATTCCTCAGGTCCTTTTTTGCCTACCATACTACGATAATGACCAAATGCCTGAAACTATGAAAATTTTATCAGTAAATTTGACCTTTGGAAAATTAATTAATAAAATATTTAAAACAACAAATTTCACAAAATCAAAAACAAATTCTTAGTACAGGATGTCTTTCACAGTGCAGTTAATGCATTCCTAAAAATTTACTATATTAATTGAATCCACACTGATCAGAAAATATATTCTACAATTTGTTTCTAAAAGAAATTTTTCCAGTTAAAAAAAATAATTTAAACTTAAAAAATATATTTTCTACAGAACCAAAGATATATAGCTGTTTTTACAGCAATGAGAGTGGACTATTAACAACACTAGCAGTGTATGTAGAGTTGCCAAATATTTATATATGTATATAGTACAGGAAACCCCCAATTTACATCATCTCATGTTACATCATTTTCCCAACCAAATTTATTCATCAAAGTAAGCAATATTCATCTTTGCATTATGTAACTCTTTATGTTGTCAATAAATTGATATCTAAGTTGTGAATAATTTGAATCTCACATACATATAGATTGTCATCTCCAAACAACACTTGTCTAATTCAAGCTCACTGATTTAAGACACAAATTTTGATCCTTGATTTTCTGGGTGGAAAGCTGAACTGTTCCTTTGATTTATAGTGAAGAATAAATATGCTGCATGGAAATGTGTTGCATTTCATTCAACAATTTGAGATCAATTCCAAATCCAATCCTCCAGAGTTTTTCAAGAAGAATCTAGGTTTGGTTCATTGAACTATATTCTTCACTTCATAGCAAATCCCACTACAGATATAGGCATCCTGTGGTGAATGCTGGAATAGCACTGTCATTTTGTAATCTCTGACAGGAAAATAACTTAGCTGATGAGATTGGCTGCATGGAAATGCTTCAGCTTTCTGCTCTGGAGGACCCATGTTTAATTCTCAGGACCTATCCCTTGGAATATTTATTCATGGGGTCTGGACCAAGCCCATTGATTCCGGTCATCCACAATCTAATTCCCCTGAAGGATAGGCAGCCTGTCAAAGGGCTTGTTTTGCCCTGCCATTTAGTAAACTACCTGAATGGAAAATGGTGACATTTATTGAAAAAAAACAAAAGAAACATAAGACAAGAAGTGAATATTTCACCATAAGTACAAGTGATCTATGATAGGTATGTCAAAAGTTGTTGACAAACCATGAAAAATATTTTGAAATATTATTTCTTTTTTTTTAACAGATATTCAGGGCTCAGATGCTACTCCAAAAGTTGATCTCATTGCCTTAGGCAACAAAGAAATCAGGTGTTATGGCAACAAACTTGATTTGAAAGTTACTTCTTTAGATGTTAGAGGTGCTATACTCCCATAATGAGGGATTCAAACTCAATGATCTTATTGAAATTCTGAAGCAAAGTGTGCTTGAAGAATCTGATTTAGCCGGAGTATGCAGATTAGATAATGACAATTTCAAAACTGGCCAACAGACTTATGGATGGTTCCACCATTGTGATGTTACTTTAACAATGGTGTCACTGAATGGTGTTAGGGAAATTCTGTTCCATCAATCATTGTTAAGCCTAACAGTGATGTCAAAACGTAACAGTGGTCCAGACCACTGTTAAGACTGATGTCAGAGTATTCAACCACAGCAAAACATGATTTAGTCCAATATATTTGTTGATTTATGCTGATAATAATAAAAAAATGAAAAAAACAAAACAAATTTGAATATCTGAATTTAATAATAGTTAATTTATTTGCTTTTCAAATGATTAAATTATAATTACATATGCAAAGTGATCAAACGTTTTGAAATTTGTTGTTAATACTATATGTATGAATATTATCTTCATATCGAGCTTCTTAAAATGAGTATAGATTGGTAGATTATATGAATTAATTTGTCGAAGGAACTGTTCATTTTCCAGGATATACGATTATTTTTGAGATAAATCTTTACTAATTAATCGTATATTTTCATTTTTCAACATATATTTGGGAGGATATTTATAAAAAAAAAAAAAATAGCAATCTTACCTTTAGTAACAAACCATATATCTCGGAAAATGCACTACCTAAAATTATTTTGAATTATCAGACTAACGATGCCGATTACTTTCAACAGTAGCCATCTTGGCTTGTCACGTGTTGTTATAACGTCATTTCTTAGCATGCGCTTTAATTTGACCAATAGACACATTACCAGGAACAGGAATAACAATCGTAATGTAAGCTCTTCTCTGTCAGTAAACATGGCTAACGAAAGTGGTGATGGAATGATCTGTTGTTACTGATCGTTGTTACACTGACAATGTCATTTACTGACAGTAGTGTTATACGATGTTGGTGGAAACGACCCTTAGACTCACTAAAGCTGCATTCAGATTCTTGACCAACATTGATTCAAACTGATGAGCAGTAACAACACACAAAGGAATAAATAAGATGCTTTCTTGTTTTCAGGAAATTCTGAGAGAGAAGAGCTATTTATTTCTCAAGGTTCAGTGCTTTATTTCCTTAAGCTTGGTGAAAGACTTGTTCATTGCAATTTATATTATTGGGCATTAGTGATTATTCAAATGATCTGACTACAATTCAAGAGAGAATGTCCTTTTTCTTTCTAAATTGCCATTTGTTTATCAGGTTTCATATTTTTTTGTAAATCTTTCATAAGTACAGAATAAGTATATGTGCTCTTTCTTGATAAAAATTTTTGCTCTGAAACTAATTATTCCATTTTTACATCATCTGGAATAATGTTGCTGGTTTGGAACAATCTATGACATAACTTCAGGGGATTATTGTATGCCTTTTAAAACTGTTTTTGTGGTATTGTATTATATACAGTACTGTATACATATAAAAAAGTATCTGGCTGTGTGTGTGTGTGTGTGTGTGTGTGTGTGTGTGTGTGTGTGTGTGTGTGTGTGTGTGTGTGTGTGTGTGTGTGTG
>WUQG02421231.1:0-15169 GCA_011317285.2 Androctonus mauritanicus | reverse complement strand
TGAAAATATGAACAGACTTATACCTTTTTCTTTAGTGTATATTCATCAAAGTCTTAATATTAGAATCTGATAGATGCAGAGTTTCCAGATTTCTAGTACTGTATAGGCACTCCTTACTTAACGACTGGGTTCTGTTCTTACGACTTGATCGGTAAATTAGTAACTTGTTCGTATATATTTAGAACAAGTTACTCGCTTAAGTTCTCATGACTGTAAAGACATTTATAGACTATCTTAATTATGCATAAAGTTATTTTTCTTCATCAGATTTTTGGAACTACAATTGTGGGGAATTACATACAATAGAAGTCGTAAGCGACGCATATGGGCGAAAACCAAATTTAAAAAAAAAATAAGTTGTAAGCTTGAACGTAAGTTCGAGCAGACGTTAAACAGTTAGGGTCGTTAAGAGAAGAGTACCTTTATATTATTTACAATCTTGATTTGAATGAAATTATATAAGGCCGAAATATTTTTTAAACTAAACAAATATTATAGTTATATTTTCTGTTAATTTTCAGTTTCCTATAAAAAAACCATTAAAAGTCATCGAAATTTTAATATTTCATATCTACACAAAATGAAAAAAAAATTTAAATCGAAGTTTCTTTAAAAACTTTGAAAAAAAATTATATAACGAGTTTTAAAAAACTACAGTGCAGTATATTAGAGCTGTCAAATCTGATAAATATGTTTATCTATCTAAACTTTTTTTTATCTATTTAAGATTTTTGCCGAATCCACCATTGCTATAATCATATTTAACATTGTTAACAAAATAACAAAATTCTCTTTATGTAATAATGAATTTTTTTTTGATCTTTCAAAAAATATTTTTGATCACTACAATCGTAGAGTTACTTTAATTTTAATTTCTGTCTTAAATTCCAAATCATCGCGTTGCTAAAATAAATCTAAAAATCTTTTGATCTTATTAATGTACTCCAATCTGATAGAACTTTTTCTGAAAGATATGATGATTTATCATTATTAATTCATTAATAAATTCATTTCAATTTCTAATATTCTCTAAAATTAAAAAAAATAATCTTTATATATTTTATTTTAACATTATCTGTTATTCTTCAAAATTAACATCATGGATACATAGAACTAAGTTAAATTTGATCTATATTAACTAATTTTTTCTATTTTTTCATCACTGTACGAAAGGATTTGGAACTTTTACCAATTTAATTGTATCATTGTCTGGTTTAATTGGAATATTTATATCTATATCTATTAAAAGATTATAAGATTGATCGTCAATTTCTAAATTATATCCTTCACTTTTTTAGTGGCTTGGTAATTATATAATTAAATTTATTTCCTGCTCATTCAAAAAAGTACTCCTATTCTCTAATTACAGATAAGTTACCAATTTATCACTCCAAACATTATTATTTATGTTATATTTATACCAGATTTTCCATAATTTTTATTTTATTTTAATTTATTTAGCTTATGCCCAATTATTAAATAAAATACCTGTGTATAGGAATTAATTAATTAATTTATAAAATAAAATTAATTAATTCTTATGCACAAATATAAATATTAATTTGCTAACGATTAATTTTTTTGCTTAAAGAAAACTATTTACTCCTGGACACTAAGTAAATTATAGGCCTATATTGTATTAATTTCTTTCTGAATATAGTAATTATCTTTATCTGAAAAAATTAATTTATTAAAGCTAACATCAAGATCTTGATTTAAATTTTGACAACATATTCTTTTTTTTTTTTTTCTTTTTTATATTCCATATTTTTGGATCTATCAATGTGATTCACTCTAAACTAGGATTTGCATATAAATGTTTAGTTTTCAGCTCATAGTTTCAATCTATAGATTAATAAAAAACTGAAATATTATATTGTATTTATGCCTCAGATTTAATTGATTTTTTTGATAAATCAGTAATATAAAATTAATAAATTTTTGTATAGTTTCACGAGTATTATTAAATAAATAACGAATAATTATTCTGTTGTAAAATTAAAAAAAAAAATATTTTAATACACTATAATAAACAGTTCGTCAAATTTTTATCATTATTGATAACAGAAATTTTGACTTATAATTAGTTCTGTATTTATAAATCATCAAATTTTTTCTCTTATTGTTAATCTGAGATACGATTTATAGACTTCAGAAATACGTTCGATCACTTTACTATATTATTCATGACTATAATTAAAAGCAATAAATAATTTAAAATTTCAAGCAAGAAACTGTAATAAGTGATATATATATATATTACACTTATTACAACACAATAAAAAATAGTCATTTTTTAAATTTAAAAATATTCTAGATCAGTCACTAAATACATCATCGAATACAGACAAATATATATTAGATATATCACACTAATAGATATAAATATAGTTCACTAATAGATATAAAGTTCTCTGTACACATAATTTAGGATTGCAAATATTATGTTTCTAGTGTTAGAACAATTTTTTTTCTAAATCTGTGGACATAAATACTATATTATGAATTTTCTATCCAGAAACTGTTAAAGTATTTGCAACACTTTAATAGTTTCTGGATAGAAAATTCAGACAGCTTATAAGTTTTTTAATTAATTAAAAAATTAAAACTATGGTACTTAAGCATTCTTTGTAATGTTATTATGACTGAATAGCTTTATTGTTTCAAAAGTAAATTATAGTGCCAAAATATTTTAGTAAAAAATTTGGCACTCCTTCTTTTCGGGGAATTTTTCGTTTTGTGACTTCTTGACCTTTGACATTATTAATTCCACAATAAATGTTCATTATCTCAAATCTCATCAAGAAGCATGACCTTAATCCTATCTCATTCACCACAAAAGACTAATTTCTATATCTTTATATTATCTTAATATGCTTGTTCAACAGTATTATTAATTTCTTGAAGTATTCAGTAAAAACACATGAATAATTCCATCTGAATTATCTTAATATAATAATTATACTATCTAACATATAAAGTTGTTCTTCATCTAACATAAAACTTAAAATTAGATAAGTAATATTTTCAAAGATCTTTCTGGCATATTTTCTAATTTTATAAATGCAATTTACTCATTGTCACTGTTCTACATCCCTCTAAATGATTCGAGTTAATTAATTTATTTTTTATTAATTTTTTTTCTATTAAACAATTTTTATTTGATGTAATATTCTGCTATATTAACTTCTAAGTCCTTTTTTTTACAACATCGATTTCAGTCAATAAGGATCACTTTTTTCTATTTATTTTTATCCTCTGTCTTATTTGATTTAAGAAACTGAAGATGGTATTTAGTAGAATTAGTCAGTTCAATAACTTGCTATTTGGAGTATCAGTTCCAAATTGCAAATTATTGAACTGATTATCCATCCAATTTAGTTATCCATTTCTAAAATATAAAATTAAAAGTTTTGAATTAAAAAGTAAATCGATCATTTATTTAAATATAATAATAATAATAATCATAATTTACGAATGTTAATTTAAAATTGAATTTTCTTGACTACTAACTTGCCCATCGAATTAATTACTAATCCCGAAACTTGCTCGTAAAATTTTTAATGTTGGTAATTATAATTAAACGATGATTCTGTATGAGAGTTTTAATCATTTGGAAATTATTTTTTTAATATAATTATAGATTTATGAAAACATTAATTATTGAGCGCAGAATATCATAAACTGTAAAAGCATTACATAGAGGCACACGAACAATCCAAGATTATATTACAATCTGATTTTCTAATTTATTTAATTAGCATTTTATTGATGCTAATGTATTAGATCTATTTAGAGTTTCAATTGTTCATATGGCAATATCGAGAATGCAATTAATTTAATTTTGTAAAATATCCAACTATTCCACCAATTTTCACAAGAAAAATAATTAGAATTAAAAAATAACGATGGAAATTTCGACAATTTTCCTATTTATAAATCTAATCTTTCTTTACTTAAAAGGTGTGTTTCAAGCACAATAATTACTTTAAAATTTTAACTAAACTCTTTTTTTTTAAAAAAAAAAGAAGAAATTACTTCGCGCTGATTAAAAGAAAATCTTACTCAATTAATTTCTATGGCAGATTGATTTTTTTTTCTTCCTTCAACGAAAGGTTCTCAATAATCAGGAACTAGTTCATTTTTCATTTCGTTTTGCTTATTTAAATTCCTTTCTGATAATATCTCTAAGATTTAGAGTGTCCATATAATTAAAAATATGAAAAATCAATATTGTAAATGTTTCCATGGAAGAATTTAGATCATTTTTAATCATTAAAACTTTAAAAGATTAGATTATTTTTAAATTTTATTTTATAATCTATTAAAGCTTTTTTGTTTAGATCAATTCTTTCAAAAAAGTATTTTTTTTTTTTTAATCATAGTTTATTGTGTAAATTATACAGTTAAGTGTGAGAAAAGTAGAGCATTTACAGATTATAAAAATATTTTTATATCATTTATTTTTTACAGATAGAATGATTTTCTTATATATATATATATTTGATATTTATATATTTTTTCCTGCTGAAAATATATTTAAATATATTATTATTATTTTTACACAAACTATGAGTTTTACTATTTGAGAAAATAATTTACTTGACTTTTTTTATATCTTGTCATAAATTATTCTTATAAAAAATATTTAAAAAGTGAAATGAATATTTGAAAAGTGAATATTTTAAATGATAAATTATTAATCATTTAAATTATTATTTTATAATTTTTATTTCCAAAATATAAATTTTATTGATTCTTAAAATTTTGATTTCAAGTCAGTTTAATTTTGAAGAACGGAAAATAATTATAAAACTGTTAATTTGCATATAAAATATTTTTTATATATCTAATACAATAAAAAATATTATATTTATTTCATAATTTAATTTAAAATTTATAAATTGCATATAGGATAATTTAACAATGTTTTATTAAGGAAAAATTTCTCTTCTTAATTAAAAATAATTGAGTAAATAATAATTTAATAATTTTAATTATTTCTCAAAGATTGTCATATATATATAATTACAGTATATCTATATCACATGTTTGCAATATTTAAAAAATAATAATATGATAAAAAATACAGAATCGATTTTAATGACATTAATGTATTGATTTATCTTTTTTTTTTTAAATCTAAAAAATGTATATTTAAATAATAAAATGAAACTAATAAATATTTATGGTTTAACATATTTTATTCATAATAATATATCACAAATTTTTGATTAATTTAAATTAATAAAACATTTTAATTTCGATCTATATAATATTAATAATTAATTAAATTTATAGTAATTAGATACAATCGATTATTTTTATAAATTTTAATGTTATTAAGTGTAGAAAATAAAAAGATAACAGATCAACAAATCTAGAACATAACAAATCTTCTAGAAAACGTCCCCCTAAAAAATCTGTTTTCTCTTTCTTCTCCTTCGTTTTCCCCTATTCTTCCCTTTTCCCTAGAAATAACAAATGTTTATAAGTAAGGTACACTTTTAAATGCTAATATCATCAGCTATTGTTTCGAAATGAGGAAAGGACTTAAAACCACTATTCTATTTAACATATAAAAACATTTATTAACTAACGAAGACAAGCAGCATTAGTTGTGCTGCTAGTACAGACGGCCAAGCAGTAATGTAGACAAGAGAGAGAGGGAAAGTAAAAAAACGTGATACTGTGGTTTTTTATACAAAAAGATCTTGATCTTTTTGTATAAAAAACCTTGATCTTTAAACTTCACCTTTTGACATTAAATACTGGAGTGGGATTTAGCAAATTCCAACACCTCCTCTACAGTTTCGCTACATTTATAGTAATTATCTTCATTTCAGTATTCTGAATCAATATTCTTATTGACGTATAAATCACTTATTCCCAACATTTTGACACATTGTGTTTTGGACCAAATAATCCTTTAGTGAATATATCTGCTATCATATCTTTTGTTTGCAGATATACAGGCTTGATTCTTTTTAATTCATATGCATCTCGGACAAAATGATATCTCGTATCAATATGTTGAGTGCATAAATGGTAGCCCGGATTCCTTACTAAATTTCCTGCTCCTTGATTGTCATTGTACATTAGTACAGGTTTTCTTGGTATTTCGAACTCTGCTAGGAAATTCTGCAAATAGATTGTTTCTTTTGTTCCATCCGACATCGCCATATACTTTCCCTCGGTGCTTGAGAGAGCAACTGTTCGTTGTTTCCTTTCTTCCCAACTTATGGCAGCATATACGGTAGCAGTAAAGACGTATCCTGTATACGATCTTCTGTTATCTAAGCAATCAGCCCAATCTGCATCCACATATCTTTCGAGTTCATTACTATTGCGTTTAAATATCAAGCCATAATTTGACGTTCCCCTTAGATATCTTAGAACGCGCTTTCCTGCACATCAGTGCTCCTTCTCATGATTTGTATTAAACTGACTAAGCGTATTTACGACATATGCTATATCCGGTCTTTTCGACATTGCTAAATACATAACGGATCCTACAAAATTTTGATATGGATATTTTTCTTTTTCTTTTGTGTCAGACACAGGCTTCTTTAACTTATCATTTGCGTTCAGCCGTGTGCTGATAGGCTCACACTCTTTCATTCCAATTAGTGTCAAAATTTCTTCTATGTATCCTTTTTGTGACATAGTGATCGTTCCATTTTCGAGATCTTGTTTGAATTATATTCCTAAACAATAGTGTATCGGCCTCATATCTTTCATTTTAAATGTTCTCTTCAAATTTTCTTTGATTCTTTTCATCTGTTCCATATTCTTTGTTGCAATTAGAATGTCGTCTACATAAATAGCCAGGATAGTAATATTCTGTTTATTTTTTGAAATATAGACGCATGGATCAGCTTTTAATGGTTTTAATCCAATTTGTTTAAGTTCGTTATCGAGATGCTTGTGCCACTGACGTCCGGATTGATATGATCCATATAATGTATTTTTAATTCGTCATGCCTTCCTTTTACCAATTTAAGTTCTTTTAACCATTTTTTTGTAGTGTTTAATACATTTGGTTTCACTTGATCATTTTCATGTTTACTTATGATTTATTTTAGAGTAGCTTCAAACTCTTCTGGCAATTCCATATGCAATTTCTCTTCTATTTCGCCATTTAGGAATGCTGTAACAGCATCCATCTGATGTACAGTCAGCCCTTGTTCTACTGCCAAAGCCATCATCAGACGAATTGAATTTGCTCGTGCGACAGGCGCAAAAGTTTCTTGGAAATCACATCCTGATCGCAGTGCTTAGCCTTTTCTACTAGCCGAGCTTTTCTTCACTAAAATTTTCCATACGCCGTGAATTTATTTGTTAAAATGAATCGGCTTCCAATAGACTTGCGATTAATTGGATAACCGACAATTCCCCTGGTGTTCTTTGATATATCTGCATTGTATTCTTCTAATATTGCGTGTCTCCATTTTTCGGCATTTGGACTGTTTAATGCTTTTTCTATATCGATATAATTTGAAGATTCTATTAAATTAAAATATTATTTATCAGATACTTTACTGTCGACTTCGATTTCGACTGGTATCAAGTTTGGTTCTTTCCTTGGTCTTCCAGGATTTCCTGTTCTTACTATTCGTATCTTCCAAGTCCTATTTTCATTTGTAGGACATTTACCACTTCTTCGACATTATCATCGTTTTCAGTATTTCTCAATAGTATGTCGAATTCAACTTCTTTGAGTTTCTCTTGATCAGTTTTCTCCCCTTGTTTAAATATTTTAGATTTACTTGTTAAAGGTCTCTCTGGAACAAATTTCTCGTAATTTGGTTGTTAGTGGAATACAAGTGCTCTTGTTCCAAAAGATCTACAGTGTGAAACGGTTGGACGTTTTCCAGTCCATAGTTTAAAAGTCATTTTCCCATTTAGAGTTCTCAAACAGCATCTATTTCTTATATAATTTGCAGCTGCAATAGCTTCAACCCAAAAGCTTCGCGGAAGTTTTGACTGACTTAACATGCATCTTGCCATATCTACTACTGTTCGATTCTTATGTTCAGTAACTTCTTTTTGTCAAGAGTATCAGGCACAGTCAATCTCCAGTCTGATTCCATTTTCTCGTAAAAATTCGTCAAATTTTCTGTTACAGTATTCAGTTCCATTATCTGAATGTAATGTTTTAATTCGTTTTCCTGTCAGGTTTTCGACATAGCCTTGTATTTTTTAAATGCATCTAATATATATGTTTTCTTCGATAAAATATGTATTTCACAGAATCGAGATTTGTCATCGATAAATACAGCAAAATATTTTGCTCCACCTAATGAAGTAGTTCGCATTGGACAACACACATCTGTATGTACAATTTCAAGGAGTTCAAATGTTCTCTTATTTCTACTTTTCGGAAAGAGTGTCTGTGTCTGCTTTCCTTTTATATACACTTCGCAGATTCCTAGTGTTTTATCTTTTCTCAACTTTAATCCAAGTACAGATTTTCTTTCTGCCATTTCCTTTAGACTTCTTTCGTTTAGATGGCCAAGTCGTTCGTGCCACTTCATTAAGTTTGATTTCCAGCTTTGTCTAGCCATGCTCGCGTATTTCGAACTTTTACGGATAAAATATAAATCTCCTTTTCTGTCCGCAGTTGTAATGATCTGTTGTGATTCATCTAATACATAAACGGTATTTTTCTTAAAAATTGCTTCATATCCTTTGTCAGTGATCTTCGTACAGAGATCAGGACCATGTAGACTTTCAACAGTATCAGTCACTCTCGATTATTTTCACTAGTTAGAGCAATTTGAATGTTTCCAATACCTTCTATAGTTGTGTGACGTGGTTATCTGCTAGATTTAATGGCTTCGATATCTTTTTTAATGATTCAAAGTTTTCCCTTTTCGCTGTCATGTGCAATGTTGCAACACTATCAAGGCATCATTGATCAATGTGGAAAATAGGTTTATTGGTGGATTCAGTATGAAAGGCACTTTCTCTTGCTTTTCCTGCTTTTTCTGTTTCACGGCAGTCGGCTGCCTTATGTTCGATTTTCTTACATCGGTGACACTTGAATCTGAATGGTTTATCATATTTTACTTTAGTCGATTCTCCATGGCTTTTGAAGTTCCCATATTTCTTCGAATTAGAGACTTTCTTTGCGAACATTGCATCTACTATGGTATCAGCTTCTTTGCTCTTTCTAGCCTCAGATTCTTCTAAAATTTTTATTTTTAAAATTTCTGGTTTGGGAAATTCATTGCGCAATTCAATCGCACATCGAAAGTTTTTAAAACTGGAGGGTAAAAGTCGCCTTTCTGTCTGGACTTTTCGATTGAAAAATGGATTCCAATTTTAGCCAGATTTTTCGAAACGTTTCACATCCCTTGACTTGTTTCAATTTCGATGGGCTAATTGCCAAAATTAAATCAGATCGGGCTTTACGTTCAGCTATTTCCCACAATTTAATGGCTTCCTCGTTTGCCATGTTTCCAGGAATTAAGGCAAGTTTTCTACACGACTCGTCAACATAAGACCGTCTATTGCTTTTAACTAATGATGCTTCAGCATGCAGCTTCCACTTATCGTAATTATCTTTTGTTAACAAGTCGATTCTCACCTTTGTATTAGCCATGTCGCCCGATTTCTGATTTATTCCTTTAGTTCCAATTCTTAGCGCACTAGGCAATTTCTGGCCCATAACCTGTTGTTTCGAGATGAGGAAAGGACTTAAATCTACCATTCTATTTAACATATAAAAACATTTATTAACTAACTAAGACAAGCAGCATTAGTTTTGCTGCTAGTACAGACCGACATACAAGCATGAATGTAGACAGGGGGGAGAGAGAGAAAGAGAGAGAATAAAAAAAATGGTGATACTGTGGTTGTTTATATAAAAAGTTCTCCCTTTTGATCTTTAAACTTCACTTTTTGGCATTAAATACTGGAACAGGACTTAGCAAATTCCAACATCAGCAAAATTTGATGTACGAGTCCCATAAACAAAATTTGCAAAACCCATAAAAATGTTTTTTTTTTTTTTTTAAGCAGACTTTTCTAAAGTTTGTATAATCGGAAAATCCGTAAATAAAAAGATTTTGTCCAATTCTTAACATCATTAAAACGTTATTTTTCTAAAGAGTTAAGTAATTTAAAAAAATCGTGTTCAAATAGTCTGATAGTTAATTTTATTGTTTATCTTGTAATGCGTAGGTTTTAATTGTCGAATTAGTAGATTAAAAGTCCGTAATTTATCCTAAGAATTTTTTTATTTTTAAATTCTCTCATTTAATTGTTAAATATATATATATAAAATCATTCTAATTGATGTAAACAGAACAGTTTGTTTGTAAAAATAAAATTCTGTTCGAACTGAAAACAGATACTCAATTGGACTTGAATTGAACAACAAATAAATCTTGATTATTTTCATGTGTACCTTGCTCTTCAAGATAAGAAAAACAAAATCAATCGAAGAATTGACTTTAAAAAAAAAAAACAAAAACCAGCAATATCATTTCTTAAATCCATCGCTATATACTGTCATGCAAATCAAAAAAATATTTATTTAACACAATATTTTCGTTTTAGATTAAATGTTAATACTTATCCCGATTCCCGCCTGAATTTCTGTCTGAGTACTTCAGATTTATTTATTTGATCATAGACTACTCTCATGAAATTGGTTCAATGCCAAGAAAAATGATCGAAAGTTCGGTGAGCTAAAAAATACTCCATAAAAAAATTTTTCGATATATATATATATATATAAAACAATTGATTTTTGAATTAATATAAAAAATAAATATTATTTTATCGTAATAAAGTTATTAAATTAATCATTTATTTAAGTTATGCATAAATAATATAACAGAGACAAAAATATTAATTTTTTTTCTTTAAGTAATTGTTTAATTTAAAATAAAAATATCAAAATTATCTAATTCTTTAGTAAAGCTTTTAATCTAAATTTTATGCTGATGCGCTTTTGATAAAAACAGTTAGAAAGAAAACACTCTCGATTTTTATACTTTCAAATGTCATACGGGTATCATTAATGATTTTTATCTGAAACATAAGTCAGATCCGAGAAGGTGTTTCTTCGTATTGTCAGCCATCACGATTTGTCACGTGGCACCGATCGATAAACATTGGACGACATTGAAAGAAATCCAGTAAACTGCTTCGATTTTTTTCATTAAAGAACATTACACACTAAACAATAATTTACCGAATGAAGAATCAATTTACTACTTTAATAATATAAAAGTCAATCGATATTTGTGGAAATGTTAACAAGAACAACAAAAAAAATTCTAAAACTGTTTATAATATTTAATGACTTCAACCGTTATTTCCGAAGTTGACTCGTTAATATGAGTTTAAACGCGTAATTAACTTTTTTTTTCCTTGTTTGCATATGTAAAAATGTATATTTAATCTTGATATTTGCATTTTATAAATGTACAATATTTTAATTATTAATATAAGCATTTTCAGATTTAAAATTTTAATATGTATATTAATTAAGAAAAGTTTTACATGGAAAATCGATGATTGAATGACATAAATTTGTTCGAATTAATAATAAAATATATTTTAAATGTTTTACAAGAAAAATTTATAAATTTGTAGTTTAATTAATTATTGTAATTAATTCGTTTCAATTAAACAAATGTAAATTTTATTTAATTAATAATTAAGAGTTATTAGGCAAAAAAATTGCAGATTAATATTTAGAGATATCAAATAATTCTCCAGGAGACTAGAAAAGAAAACATCAGTTTTTTTTTTTAATTAAAATACTTTTAAATATGAATATTTATATAAATGATTTTTCTTACTTATAAGTGCTTTACATAATTAGCACTTAAAATTTTTTCTGTCACTTCTGTGTAAAAATTTATAATTAACTGCTTTTTGTCTTGCATCTGTCAGATTTATGTTGTTATAGATTCGAAATCAATTTTTTTGTAATATAAATAATTGATATTTTCGCTTTTGTATCACTAGATAATGCGAATAGCAAGCTATTTATCATACTCTGATGGTAGAATAAGAAAAGGATTCGATATCTGAATACATCTCATTTGTTTAGAAGATGCAATACGGAAGATGCAACGGATAAGTATGAGATATAAAGAATCGCCCCGGAGGATGAAGTTATGCATAACAATTGAATCGAAACGGCTACTTTAAATTTTAATCTCTTGCAACTTTTGTTTGAAAATTTATAAATTATATTCAATTTTATAAGTAAGAAACAATAAACTGCCGATCTGTTAACGAGATTCGTTTCAACGAGTTTGACATTCGTATTTTAATATTTTTCTTATTTGTTATTGGATAAATTTATTAGATAATTTAATTTACTATAATAGAAAAAAAGTATTTTAAATTAAAAATATTTTGTGAAATTTAATTTATACGAATGTTTATTATATTTTATCAAATACTGTCTTGTATATTTATCATTTAATAAAAATAGTTTCTTGCTTATTTTTAATAATTCATTTAAGTTATAATATGTATATATATATTTAAAAAATATTTTTTAATCCTTTATTTTTCTTCAAATCAATATTTTTCTTATAAAATTTTAATTATGGAAAGTGAAAAAAAAAAAAAAATCTGTACCAGATCTTCTCATTATGACAGAGATGCTATGCAGGAAAACCTCATTCAAGATTAAAAATGCATTTATTATCGTTATTAATTTATAATTTTCCATTAAATAATTTATATGTTATCTCCATTAAAATATAAATTATATAATTATATTTTATTTAATTCTTTATATACTGTACTATTCTAATTACGTAATGAATTTTATAGAAGATGTAAAATGCTTTACATTAAACGAAAACTGTTTATTCAGTTATGATATTCTAATGTCAAATTTCGAAGGGACGAGTTGTTTCCATGGAAACATGATATTCTTCATCGTTACTAAATCATATAACATTAAAATTAAGTTAATTATTTATACGGTAGACATTCAAAACTTTGTAACTTGTTCGGATAAGATAGTTACGCAATAATCTTATTAAATTACCGATAAAATAATTTTTATAGATTTAAAATTATATCACATTTAAATATTTTTTTGTATAAAATGAATAAAATTACTAATACTGTTTTTTTTTTATCATAATCAATTACGATTTAGTACTGGTACCATTTATGGCACAGACCGATGTGAATTAACCCAGATATGTCGGTATATGTATGCGTTATCGATGATCTACAGCTTAGAATTTACTTTTTTTTGATATATATGTTGACAAAAGCGTGAGAATCTTTTAAATAAAGCGTTTATCACACATACGGACATCAAGTGACTTTTGCTGAATATGGATTTGTTCAGTGATTGACGATAACTGAGATAATATTTTATTATTTGAAATAACAGAATAATAATGCGTTTTATAAGAAAAAAATATAAAGAAAATATATGGGAATATATAAATCTCTCAATTCTTTTGAAATATGAACTCTAAAATAGATTCGTAAACATTATTCAAAAAAACTGAGAATTTTTAAAAGTTTGAAGAGATGTAAGATATTTAAATTTTGGAGTGAATCTCTCTCTCTCGCTCTGCGATTGTTGACGACACATATTCTATTGCGCAGTCGCGAATTCTCTATAAGTAGAGTAAACGTCGACCGGTACAAGCAGAGTTATTGCTTTTAAGCGAAGTTATGAGCGACAGCCTCGAACATGACAAACCTAAATCGACATTGGCAACGTTGCTGCTATGGAAATAAATTGTAAAAACGATTGTTTTAATATTTGTGAATTTGTGCTATTGATTACTCTTCTCAGATCCCGAAGAAATGGTCTTCTCTAGCAGGTAAGTGCATATGTCCAGCTGTATGTACCCAGCCATTGTTCTCGGCATGTTTGTTGTCACAGAACCCGGCATGTGATCTAACCATGCTATATATCTCTAGTTTGATTTATTAATATCATATTTAGATTATTTTCTCTCTATAGAATATAAATATTACTTAAAATTCATAATATATATAAGCTTTTATTTAATCGAATATATTCTTTATATGAATAAATAACATTAATATAACTGTAACTTATTTATTTGCATATTTATTAAAAAATAAATAAACAAATTTTAATTTTGTAGTACTGATTAATAAAGTGTTTTATAAATTATTTAAACATAATTAGATATTTTTAGCAATTTGCTAAGCAAGTTTATCATCTTCCAATGCTTTTATACTTTTATCTGCTACTTATCTACATAAGCTTTACTTAATTAATGCATAAAATTAGAAGAATGCGATAAATTTTCTTTAATGAAGTGCATTCGCGGAATTTAAAGAATAGTGTAATTAATTTGAATCTTTTATTTGAAAGAAAATGCTATCGAAGAATAAATTTAAAAAAAAAAAAACTTCCTTCTAATGTAATGCGGAGTAGAAGTATTTCTTTGAGATTAATCACTTTCTACCTAGGACAGTTGTTTATGTAATATTCATGAATTTTATATTCACATCTGCGTATCTTGATTAAATGCAATTTTTGCATATGTGCGAAAAGTTCTACCTGCGTGAAAACAAATAATCGAATATATAAAATTACCTAAAATATTGGATTGTCATAGAAACTTTCATAATATCTGCAATTTTTACTCGTTATGATTGACGTTCTAGCAGCCTAGAAACCGTTTATCAAGTAATATGGTTTCTATCGTAAATAACAATCATATATTTTTTTAATTTTTATTGAAAATTTTTATATTTATATTCATTTCGAATAGAATCAACCTCGAAAACTTACCTTTGATAATAAATAAAAAAAGAAACACTTTTATCAATTTTTGATTAGAACAATTTTTATGCAAAGGAATGCGTGTCGTTCAAGCTATCGTGAAGATATTGCATCACGTATTCGCAAACTGCAAAATATAAAACACGATTTTTGAATAACAAGAAAATAGTTATACGCATTATAAACTTCTAGACAAAAAAAAAAAGAACATCACGTAAAGTTACGTGTAACTTTCAATTGTTTTCTATATTTTACTTTTGAATATACGAATTCGAGTTTACATAAAATATACTACAGATAACATTAAATGAATAAAAAAATTATGCTTCATTATCTGGTAATAATACAATAAAATATAGTCATTTCTGACCTTCTATTTGTCGTTTTAATGTCGGATCACGT